>JBBPQD010000052.1:0-24024 GCA_038092355.1 Caloboletus inedulis
TTCGTATGGCGGTTTGCGAGCGATTGTGTGAGCGTGGCGTTGCCTGCGGTCATTACATGGTCCATGATCAGTTGGTTCTTCTTTTGAAGTGCCGATGGTGAGTGTCGTGCCAGTACCTGTCAGAGGATATTTTTGTTTAGCTTAGAGTACTGCTTGTCGACTCCCGACAAGCGTAATAGTTGGACGGACTAGTAGCAAGTCTTTTTGCCTGTATGTCTTGCTGCACGACGCACTCGTTGAAAAAAATACTATTGACATGCATTTTCTTCGTCATTTCGGGCAGTGACTGCTTGCTCTGAATGTTTGATAGTTGGTCACATATGACTCGCCCTCCAAGTGGGAGGCGTAATTATTGCAGCGACGATTCGTACCACAACATAGACTTCCGGGCCGTTCGGCCCGACCTTCCCGATTCACCCGTTTCTGAAGGTCACGTAAACCCACCACTCGCACTCGATCAGCCCTGTTCTAGAGACCACCACACCACTGTTCGCAGTGACATGTCCTTGCACGGGATGTCGGTAAGAATCATCTGGCTAAGCACAATATATGCGAGGCCATTGAGCCAGAGTATGGGTGTGACGATGGACATGTGAGTCCAAAACACCACGTCGGAAGCACTCGCCATACACGCCTCTTGAGGGTTTGGTGCGTGAAGGTGATTCCCCGTAAAGGTGTTCAAGTGTAGGTACGATTCGGATAGACAGCGAACGCGTCGGACTGATTCAGATAGTGTTCGAGAATACTCTCGCTGAAACTTGCACGGGACGACGATTACAGCCTCTTTCCTTCTCATAAAGAGTAGACAATATGACAATTGCGGACCAATGCAAGAACGAGGACGGACCACTGTCGGGTATCTGTAACCATTGAACACAGCACCCGGAACACAGCGAGGAATGCTGTCATGTCCACGCGAATCAGCGTTCAACGCCCAGGTACGATAAACTCAAGGAAAGTAGGACTGCGTTGCCTGCGCGCTGATTGACTAATACTTATCCTTTTTTTACAAACGCGTATTGCACATGGCATATCACCACTCCGTCCCGTCTTGCAAAAAGAAAAAGCAGCTTGGCCAGGTGACCAATGTCCGTTCCTCATCCTGGGCGCATACACGTGTCCGCCCGCGCTCAACGTTGACTCGTGCCCCTGCACCATGCATGGAACAAGATAAAAGGGGGGCAATTGTGGGTCTCAATTGCGATCGTATATAATAGCAAAAAGCAGCGCTGGCGCCGCACATTCTATGCCCAGCCTCAATGGTGGTGTTCTGCATGCCCATCGTGGTGTCCGTGTCCATGACCTTCCCATGGATGCCGCAACCCCTAGAGAACCCAGCGCATTAAAGTGTGCATGAGTTCGATGACATGACGGCGTACCAATAATTTTGGACCATCCTCACTGCATCATACCAGAGGAGAGGCGAGAATGCACGGCGCGTCAGCGCATGCAAGAAACGGGTCAAGCCAACTCACCGAGCACGGTAGAAAATAAAGAACCACATGGTCGCACCAAGGGCTTTGGAGAGGAATTGGTATTTGGCACCGGGAAGATGGGGATTAAACCCTGAGGCTGTTATTGGCACGGGCATGAAACGGGCCGTCAGTAGGCTGAAACGGCGACAGAGTTATAGTGAACGGCGTACGATGACCTGCGCCTGCCATGATGAGTGTTCGGACGAGGACGGTGTTTGGTCCTGCTTGTTCTCAGGGTCTATATTACATACCAGATGTCCGTACGTGCTGCTACATAAATAGGCAAACTAGTCCATCCTGCGTGTCCGTCGCCGTCACCAATACCCTACCAATCATATCATAGATCCTGAAAAGCGGAGAAACCATCAGCGATACAGAATGTAGTGACTGATCGAGACATACGATCATATTGAGGTTTCCGGAGACCAGTCCTGGCAATCCCAGAGTCAACCTTGTGCCTTGGGAAGAGAGAAAGATCGTACGGTTGTCCAGCACACACCCATCCGGTATATCGATCCTCTGGCTTTCGTTCGCCACGACTATGTACACCGTCAAGAATTAGCTTCCATTTGTTGGCATTTAAGGAGCAAAGAGTTCACGCACTAATGACAGTGCCCCGCATTGTCACTCCTCGGCCAAAGTGTACGTCGCCAGTAACGGTAAGATGATCCAAGTCGATGATCGCCGGCATCTTCTTGAAACGTGCCTCAAAGTCTTGGATCTAGTGTCGCGTCCTGAATGTTCATTGTTCTGACCCTCGATAGAGGAGGTAATTACCCTTCTGAAATGATCCCCAAGTTTAATCACAGGAACGCTGCCAAACATCCTGCCGTCGTTCATGATAAGTTGGCCGTCCTTGAGCGAATAGATATCGCTCTTAATCAGAAGCAGGTCCGAACAAGACTTTACGGGGAGGAAGCGAGAGCGGGGAACGTTGATTCCACGAGCATTCTTGAAATGCTTTATTGCCGCGCCTGAAGCCGTTTCTAGCTGAATTCGTCATACAAACTTGAGATAATTTCCGTGCGGCGTTATGTGCGCATCGTACCTGGATGACAGATTGGCCGTCGTCGGTGACCTTTGGGTTGGCAATGACGTCGAGATCCATGCCTCCGCCTGTCATGACTTCTTTGAGGGCTGGAGAACGAATTATGTTTTATGATACCGCTCCAACCAGAGGTAGCAAACCTTTGAGGTTTATCCACAGATTATTCGTATTGAAGATCTTGAACTTGCGCACTGGAAGGTTGGTTAGCGTATATCCTTTGACGGTATCTTCGAGAAATCTTGCTCGCCAGACTTGAAGTCGTCCACATGCTCAGGGGGAACCTGAGCAATCTCGAGCAGACGCATCGACCCATCGTACTGAATGAGAGTGCCGCCCTACGGAACAAAAGTACGTTTTAGGTAGAACAGACAGCACGAACGAGACCGAGACTTGCCTTTACGTCCGCTTTCGTCTTGTTGGTGACTTCCATCAGGAAATCCGTACCAGTATTCACCATATGTTGCAGAATCTTCTGATCCACTCTAACAACGTTTGACGTTCAAAACTTGCTCACACATCAAATTTCTACCACCTACACGGCACCCAAATTATCACAGTTTGATACGAATAAGTATTCCTTTCCGTCTGCCAGCAGACGGTCCAAAATACCGCTGCGCACCAGCGAGTCATACAAGTCGCCGTGACCAGAAGGATACCAATGTTTCTTATCGTCCCGAGCATGGCGCGGGCAAGGGTGTAGAGTGTCGGTGAAAATCCGCGGGTATCTCGACTGATTGAAGGTCGTTATGTTGACTGGCTGGTTGGCGTATTTCTGGATGATGCGCAAGGTATCTTCATGGGTATTGAAGGATGTCATAAGGAGGAGGGGGACATCGATGCCCTCTGCTTTGTTAAGGTGTTGAACCTGCTTCACGGTGAGGTCAAGAAATGACATTCCATCCTTGACTTCGAGGGCACTCTTCGCGCCGGACATGCCTATCGTCACATTCAGTTATTAAATTCCGTTGCGAAGAAACATGCGAGAAAGGGGGGAAACGATATACGTGCCCATGGATGTCCCAAGGCCGCCGTTAAATTTGAGTATCGCCAATCTGGATAATGCTCCAGGACCGGCTATCTTTGGAAGTTGGTCATAGGAAATAATCTGATCCGCGTCAGGGGTCTGAATCTTCTCCCAATCGCTGGTCACAGACATGAGTACCGTCGACAAGCGAAAATAAGGGACACACACAGGCCTCGTCGGCTGTCCTTTTCGGAGAGGTAGCGAGAATGAAGCTTGAAGAATGCCTGCATCTCTGCATCGAATGCCTGAGAGAAATGAAGCACGGGAAGGGGGCGGTGGCGTTATTCGACAGGGACAGTGGATTGAGTCGCGAAACCGGGGCGCAGATGAAGAAAGCGACATACCTTCCGCACGATTGGATCTGAGGTATGAATGAGGCGGTTAAGCTCGTTTCGTGTTACTTTAGACAGAGAGGTCGACCTAGAGTTCTTACGCCTTCGAAAGATACGAAAGCGGGCAGTGTCGAGTAGCAACATCGTGGGCTAGAAGGCGAGGAGGAAGCGATGGGAAGCGAGCAAGGAGGCGACCACCGCCATTTATGTGGATGAGTGGACATGCGTGAATGGTGAGGGTTACATATGGACTTGCCCGAACGTTGCAAAGGGCGCACACCGATATCACATTATCAGACATGACACGGGGCGACACAGCCACAAATACCGGAAGTTTCCGTCTGAGTTTAAACTCTTCAAACCTTGATTGCCAGTGGCTATCATCAACTCGTAGGCGGTTTCACGACTCCCATCCTCAAGACTCCTCGACATGGGTAAGTGCTGTCCCCTTCCAAGACCATTCTCATTGAGGATATCTGCAAGGTATTTCACGTTCATCCCGGCACAAGCGCTCCGCGACGGGTGCCCAGCGCGCCCACTATCGCAAGAAGAGAAAGTTCGAGCTCGGTCGTCAACCAGCTAACACCAGGCTTGGCACAAAGCGTATCCACACCGTCCGCGTTCGTGGCGGTAACTTCAAGTATCGCGCTCTCCGTCTCGACTCTGGCAACTTTGCATGGGCCTCCGAGCACTCTACCAGGAAGACCCGTATCATCAGTGTCGTGAGTCCCTATCTCAGCATATACGTCTCAGAATACTCTTTGACTGTTGTGCCCAGGTGTACAATGCTTCCAACAACGAGCTGGTCCGTACCAACACTCTCGTCAAGGGCGCTATCATCCAAGTCGATGCTACCCCCTTCAGACAGTGGTACGAGGCCCACGTGAGTAGTGGCATTCCTTATCCGTATGCATTTCTGAAAGTCTTTTGTGAATCTAGTACGCACAGCCCATCACCAAGAAGGGTACTGTCAAAGCACCCGTCGCTGGTGCTGATGAACCGGTAAAAAAATCTAGCCACGTGCAGCGTATCTTGGAAGAGCGGAAGAAAGGTGATGTCACACTAGGATGATCCCAGTTCACACCGGAAATGCTGATCCGTCGCCAGATGCTAAAATTGACCCTCTCTTGGAGCAACAATTTGTTGCTGGTCGCCTATATGCGGCCGTTACGAGCAGACCGGGGCAGTCTGGTCGCGCCGACGGGTACGTCCTTGAGGGCAAGGAGCTCGAAGTAAGCTGTGTGCGTTTGGTTAGGTTGCTGCGATGCTGACGTCAATGGACCAGTTTTATCTCAGGAAGCTGCGGTCTGGCAAGCAGAAGCACGCACACAACGCATAAGATCTGTTGGTGGTGTCGAGTTGTTCGTCGTAATAGCTAGGCAGTTATGTTCGGTGGGGGCATTGAGCGGAAAATATGTGGAAATCATTACTGCTTAGTCTATGACGACTCGTGTTGTTCTTTACCTGTTACTATGCTATGAAACCTGTCCTCACCATATCCTTGTTAGAGTATGATTATATAATCGGGTAAACCATTCTAGTGCCGTAACCGGACAGTGCCAAACTGAGCAGACCGTTCCTTCCCTCTTGCTCTGCCCCTTCGCGTCATATTTTCACCTTTTCTCTCACCCTCCCCCAACGCGCCCCCGTCGTCCTCGTTGTCGAGCTCGATGCCCTCGGTCTCGGCGGCAAGCTCCCGCTCCCTGCGAGGGGCCCCTTTGACATGGCGGCCCACCAAAATCATGAACATGCGTGACCTCTCCAGGGACGACGACTTTCTCAGCCACCTTCTGGTCGAGAAGCTTGGTACAGGAAATGTTCCCCTTTGTGTACACAAGATGGATCCTTCCCGGAGGCTCCCAAAGGTTCCTGCGAGCGATCTCATGGCAATTGTTAGACGCGTGCGTCGCACCTTCACCTCCAGTCACGCTATCTTGTTCATCTCTTGATGTATCCATATTTTGATACATGTTTTTTTTTTTTTTTTCAAAATTCCTCAGCTGGTCGAAAGCAAGGGTGCTCCCCAAAACGCTTTGCGTCAAGCAGCAGATGAATTGTTCGCGTTGGTGTCTCCGTAATTCTCATGTCCTGAGAACATTATCCCTTAACCTTGCATCTTCTAGTCTTCAGTCCGTTCGTTACTACCTCAAGCCATATACACAAAAGCAGATTAATGCGTTCGCCACGTGTGTACGACCCTGCTATTTCGTTAACGACGCCTGAAGTTCGGTTCGCCACAGACATGCGTCGCGGTATTTCGAGCTATACCATCCTGGGGGTTGTATTGAGATAGCCCACACGTCAAGATATTCTCACAAGACCGGCAAGTCCGAGTTGTGTATTCTTGCCACTCGTCCCTTGTCTCCTGGGATGGTTATCGCGGAACTGAAGGGCTCAATGGCACACTTATCCAAAGAAGAGGACAAAGAACTCAAGCGGACAGACCTGAGAAATCTTGACATCAGGAGGGACTTCAGTGTGATCCATTCCCGCCAGATGAAGAAAAACCATCTATTTTTGGGTCCTGCTCGATTTGTGAATGTAAGTAACGGTAGTCTTTGTCAGTGTGTGCTCATTACACGTGTTTCTACAGCACGATTGCGAGAATAACTGCGAGTTGTTTCGGGAAGGCAAATACATCACTTTCCGCGTTCTCCGGCCTATCGCCGTTGGTGAAGAGATAACAGCGCATTACGGTGATGGTTACTGTCAGTCCAAGCGATGCTCTTCTGCGCCATACCGCCTGATTCAGTCGTTTAGTTGGCAGCAGGAACCGATACTGCCTTTGCGAAACGTGTGAGAAAAATGGCCGAGGAGGATATGGACCTGAAGGCGAGGCCTCCGGCTGTGAATCGGACGCCGGAGCGTCGGATGATGATCTCAGCGATTCTGAGCCTGTGCCAACCGCGGTAGGCAACGTGAACGAGCGCAGAACTCGCCGCGGAGTATATGCTATTATCCAGGAACAGGATGATGATTCAGACGAAAGTGATGATGAAGAGAAAGAAGGAAACAAGCCACTTGCAAATGCTTCGGACGTTGCCGAGGCTGACTTGGAGTTGGGGGGCGACTTTTCTTCTTCCGTCCTTCGATCAGCATCACGAAGATCAGCCTCGAGGTTTGTCAGAAATGTATCGATGGTTCATATTCTGACACTTTCGTTTCAACAGCTCTGTCCCCCCCATCAGTCGTAGTTCTGAATTGACCGATGGACCCAGGGCCCAGCTCAGGTCTACGCGCTTGTGGCAGAAAGCATCTGCCACCGCTACCCCCGAGGTTTTTACGAAATCGCTTACGCCTGTGCCATCTGAACCTGCATTACCTCCTCGATACACAAGACGAAGTGCAAGTAGGTTATCCACTCCTATTGGTAGCAAGGAAAAGGATAGAATCCCAGTCAAAGAAGAACCTGAAGCACGAATTCTGCGCACGCGTCCCTCATTGCATGTCGATAGGAACGAGTCTTTGAGTATTGCCAACCAGACTGCGCCCATGGGGCCAGACGGCCAACCGTTACCTACTTGCGTAACATGCTATAACGTTCTTCCGATGATTTCCGTCGACAATCAGATAGTCTGGGGTCTTAACATTGACATGACGCCACGGCGAGGCAAGAAACGCAAGGAGCCACAAGAGTGTCCTCGGTATGTCGAGCTTTCCATTCATTTAGAAGACAGACTCTGTCTCACGTTGTGGTGTTTTATTTTTGCGCCAGATGCATGCGCCACTTTGCTATTTATTCCCAGCCTTGGCCGGCTCGTTTAGCGAGTCAGGTCGTTGCTTCTGTCCCTCGAGATGATGGAGAGTCGTCTTCTAGACGTCCTGCTCAAAAGAACGTTCCGGCTGTGGAGCCTAGACACGCAGCTGGTGACGAGGAGCGGCCAGTGAAGAGACGGAAGGTTGAACAGGGGCCAGTTGTGGAGATGTCGGACAAAGCAAAGGAACTCTTGATGGCTCCCAAGAGGAAACGGGGTCGCCCTCGCAAACATCCTCTGGCGGAGGAGATTCCTAAACGCAAACGAGGCAGACCTCGCAAATCATCCCCTGTCAGGCCGATCCGTGCACCGCCACCTCCAAAGTCGCAGGCCTCTACGCTTGTTAAGCTCGTACGGCCTCGCATCGCTTCCCCAGTGAGCATGAAATCTCGGAGTGAACCTACCAGCCCATCGTCCTCACGAGGCAACCTCAAGCCCAAGTCGCTGGCCGTCAAATCTCAGCCCAGGGACTCGAATGGTCGTTTCGGCAAGAAAGCGACTACTAATGGTAGATTCGTGAGGAAGAGGATTGGTACCCTACGAAATGGTTTAACACGGGCGCAGAGGGCCCGGCAAAGGGCAAAGGTAGAACGATGGCTTGGGGATAAGCAGGAGCAGCTTGAACCCAACAACGAAACTGAGGACCTCACTGTGCTTGCTAGTGGAAAACGCGGGCGCGCTATCAGTCGTGACGAATCACCGCGTCTGAGTAAGAAACCACGGGGTAGTCTGCGTCTAGGAGATGGAGATGAAGACCCGGTTCCGCATAACCCCAGCGGTCCCTCTTCATTAAGGTTTAAGGGCTTGAACGCTAGTCTCCTGTGTCGACCTAACCCCACGAATTTCGCCCGCAGGACATGGGCTTGTCCCCCACCTGAAGATTCTTCCCCGGATGATGAAGACGCTGAGGGTTCCCTCCCTACCATAGAGAGCGAGAGTAATGGACCTGTGACTCCTCAAGATCGCACCCCGCTGCCCATTCCGAGCCCAGACCAATTTCCGTTTCAAGGCAAGCCTAGCGTCGACAGCAAATTTGAAGAGCCTGCAACACGTCTCCCCACGCCACGCCGTTCTACACACAGCGTCTCCACTATCCTGACGTTCAAGCCATCCCCCATTAATTTTGCCAGGCGACGATGGTCTTCAATCATCCAGTCACCGTTAGAATCAGGGCCCGGGACCCGTCGGAGCCAGAGACTACGACCGAGGTCCTCGCTTCCTGATGAAACTAATTTATCTTTGGCCGCCCCACAATCTGAGATATCATCCGCGTTGAGTACACGGACAAGACTTGCTGGTCGATCGGTATCACCGCAGAAGTCCGCGATAATTGATGTTGCTGCCCAGGCAATGTCAGAAGCAGCTACTGAGTCCGTACGTATGGTTTCCTAACCCTTTCATATTCATAGAATTGAGCCTCCTCGCAGGTAGGGGACTTCTCGGGCTATCTTTTGAAGTCTCGCACGGCATTCCCTGGTGAACAGTCATTTGAGGCTACAAACTCCGACGACGACCGCACTGTTGAGGGGCTCCTTGCAGAAACCCCAGAGAGCCACGAAGGATCCGCAAATGAAGACCCCCTTTCTCATCTCCGCGTTACATACACCACAGAACTCCCAGCAGTCGTGCCCTGGAAGAATGCTCAAGCAACACCCATGTCCCATTACCTGAAGAAGTCTGCCTCCTTCTGTGGTGATGGGTTGGCTTCGCCGACACATCTCGTCCATGCTGGGTGGGATTCTGCATCAGATATACTTTCCGATTGACCTCGCAACGTCCTGTTCAAAGAAGTCTTTGGTGTAAGTTATCCCCCTGCCTCTCTCGCCACTCATCCATTCGTTTGCCCAACTCTTGACCGCGTTAAAACAATAATTTATGCTTTGTTGAAGTTTTCTTTCTTTCTCTCTTTGCGTTGGCTAGCCATATTTCAGATATCATACGAACAGTATACTTGTTAATGTCCATAGTCACGAATGCGTTTTGACAGGTTCATCGAAGCTAACATTAGGTGACGATAACGCCGTACATGCGACCCTCGCTACTTATCACGACTGCCCATCGGGCTTGAGCGAGCTCCGTCCAGCCCGCAGTATTTCATCTGTGGACAGCAAATTTACGGCGATGACGGAACTGCGTACCTAAATGAGCAACAACACGCGTTGGTGGAGAGTGGCATGGGCTCGACTCACCAGGAGTTCAACATCTGTCGTTTCACCCTATAATTATCCCAGATACCCTCGACCGTAGGGTCAAACGGCTCGCCAGACTGAAGGTCGATACCAACGATGTTGCCTTCCGATTGTTCGTCCTGTGAACAACACAGAAATCGACAGGCCAGGGAGATCGATCTCGATAATCCCCCCCCAAAAAAACGGGGCGCACGCACCTGCAGGGCCACGACGACATCCTGAACGTCAAAGCCACCATTCTGAGCAAGGGTCTTTGGGATGATCAACAGCGCATCCGCGAAGGCCTGTACTCCCATTTTGACTCTTCCCTTGGCGGCCTTCTTGACGGGTCCACTGAGATGCGCAGCACAGGCAACTTCGAATGCACCGGCACCAGGGATCAGGGATTCGTCTTCGAGTGCATTCTTGACGGCACGGAGTCCGTCGCGAAGAGCATCCTGAATTTGCTGAATCGTATGCCCGTTGGGACCCTTGATTAAAAGCGTGACGCTCTTGGGATTCTTGACGTCCTCGAGGAATGTAAATTTCTCCTCTCCAAGAGTGTGCTCATAGACGAGACCAGCCCAACCGAGAATGTTCGGGGTGAGGTCATCAACGGAGTTTTGAGCTATGCCTCCACAAATGAGTTGCAACCTGTGATAGGCAAGTTTGGGTGATTAATAACTATCGTATTACGTCCCAATGTCGGAGGCGTACCGCTCCATGTTGCGTCGCTTGGCACGCCGCAGGGCAAAAATGCCATTTTTTGCCAGGATATCAAGACTGAGAGGGTCGATTCCTTTTTGGTTGATTATGACGAAATTTTTCGGTTTCTCGTTACCACTGACAGCTTGGTCACAAACGAGATTCTTGAGCTCAACGATTTTTTTGACTTTGGCGTCCACGAAACGTCGCTCAGACTCGACGAGTTTCTCGCGCTGCTCTGCCGACGAGTAGAAGAAGCCAGAATTAACCTCTCTAAGGTTTGTGAATTTAGAGTTGTGGGAAGCAGTGCACCTCGACGTACGTCTTCTCGTATTCGAGGCTGACATTCAACGTCAGAATGTAGGCGTTCTCGACGCGTTTTGGCATATCCGGATGTCTTGCGCCGTGATCCATGACCAAACCACGCACAAGCTGAGTTTCTGACGCTGTGCGGTGCTGCATTTTCATAATTTCAACCATGTGAAGATCAATAGGGTCTCTCCACTGATCTTTCGCTCCTGCAGTAAACTTTTAGCGTGGAGACCCTGATTCTGAGATTAAATACGTGCCTTTTGGGGGCGGTGGTGGCCTGATGGTGAGCACGGCGTCTACAACGTCAGCTGCGAGCTGCTTCGCTAGCGAGGTGTGCAGCTTGGTTGCAAGCGAAGTGTGTGCAACATTAATCAGGGTAGGCCGATCCAGCTTCGATGGCTGCTTGAACGTGTCTAGAAACTGCAGGTTGCGTCAGTGGTGGGCGGAAGCTGGGCCAGCATCGGATACAGACGGCTAAAGCCTCTTTCTTCGCGAGATCAAAGCCCTCGCCTATGATGGTAGGGTGCACGCCTTCTGAGATGTAGCGATCTGCTTGTTTAAGCAACTCTCCTACAAGGAGGACGACGGAGGTGGTGCCATCGCCAACTTGATCGTCTTGAGCAACCGCAGTACGGGCGATCATGGCTGCTGTCGGATTTTGTATTTGCATCTCGGAGAGCAGCACTTTGCCATCCTTGGTCATCTTGATCTGACCGGCACCGTCCACGAGCATCTTGAGTGTTCCTCTTGGACCTGAAGGAGATTCGATCGCGAAACGGGGGGGCGAGATGTGGTGCACGACGCTTACCGAGATTACCCTTTACCACATTTGCGAGCCCCATCGCACCTGTTGTGTTGACCTGGTGGGAGGGAGGCGGACGAGGAGAGACACGCAGCGAGATGAAATTACCTGCAGCGCCGCAGCGCGACGAACGCTTTCAGCTTTTGGGTTGATTAGTTCTATACTGGACGACATGATGATCAGTGATTGTGTTCAACGTGGTGCTCCAGATTGACTGTGGTGGTCGGTCTCAAAAGTCGTAGTAGAAGATAGTTCAGGTCTGGCAGGTGGCGGAGTACCAAATCGGCAACGGTTGGATATGAACCATCACCTCGACCTTGACCTAACGCACTCGCCTGATGACTTACCGCTATCCCCACAGCTACGGCACCAGGCTGGCGCGTTTTTATCACTCAAACGTGCCTCGCAATGCTCGCTGAAAAAATACCGGTCGGTCTCGTATATATCCCCACTAATCCGTTTACAGGTCAAGCAAAAGAAATAAAGTCTCCTCAGCCTTGAAGAACGGTAGTCTCATCACCTCTGAAGATCATGTCTCCCATTCCTATGCGCGATCTCCCAGTCCCCTATATCGATGGCGCCCACCATCGTAGAGACGCGGCGCCAGTATGTTGGTCTCATTAGTGCTCAATCCCCGCTCTAACCTTGTTCTGCAACAGAAGCCGAAAGAAATGAAACCATTGTTGACCCGCGACCCGCTCCCTCATGATAGGGAAAAGAAACCGGTCGCTCAGTCTCAAAAGAAGCGGAAGCGAGTTGTTCCTACCAAGCCGGCCTTGACCTTTGATCCAGAGCGCAACCGCATCCCCTCCGGAAGACAGGATACCCCTGTGTCCCCACCCCTCTTTTCTAGACCATCTGTTTCAGAGTCGTCGACGTCGACAAGCTCGTATGATGAACAGCAGGCGACTCCTTTTGTCGATCGCGAGATCCATGACCAGTTTTGTGACGGATACGATGCGCAGAAACGGCCTCGCATCTTTTCAGGATGTTGTTCCACCGGACACTCCATCTCATCTTATCCCGCCACCCCATGCACAGACACGAACGATATGAGCTCGGTGCTGCCCGACATCTATGACTCGCCTACCTCATCTTCCTCCCCTGCCCCGTCGGATCAATCTCATTTCCCTGCCGAGTTTGCCACCCAGGTCGTTGACTATGCATGTCAGGTTCAGCCTCCTCTGCCAATGCATCCATATGGCAACCAGGTATATATGCAACAGCCAGTGGTCCGCCAGGAGGACCCCTACGGCTATCCCGTGGATCCTTTCCCGGACCGCCATCCACAGGGTTATCCTGTGCAGTACATCGATGCTGCCTATAGCAGAGCGGGATCACATGGCATGCCAGCCTACCCTGAGAACAATGGGTACCCATACCCACCACCCCACAGATACTAATCGCGTTGTGAATTCGGCACAGTTTGGCTTGACGACGTTTAATTTTCCCGTTTTCTCGTCTCCGGGCTTCTGGTGTTTCCGGAAACACGGACTCCCAGAGTATTTGTTCTGTATCATTGTCGAGGCGTTCATACCCATGTGATCTTGTGTCGTTATTATTTTGTTGTAGATACCAATAGACTCCGCTGTCTTGGCCTCTTTTGATGGGCGTTGTCCTGTTACACGTGGCGGTAATAGTACGACCATCATACACCACTCACCGTCCATTGCTACACCAAGCTCGATAGGATGGCGAAAGGTGGCCCACATGTTATCAAAGGATTCAAGCCCACCCCAGCGGAGCACTACCAGAGGACGCTCACCCGCATCGAGCAGCTCCAGTCGCATCTCAAGAACACTTCGCGCGGTCAGAGACTCAACGGCAAGGTCTGCGTCATTACAGGTGTGAGCTCATTGCATGGCATTGGGTAATGTACAACGTTGTCGAGCGCTTGCTTCTCCACTTACGCCCGTATTTCGTTTGTGCATGTGCATTGCTCAGGCGTGCTACCGCCCTCCTCTTCGCACATGAAGGTCCGGCTGGTGATTCTTTTACACCTTGCGGGCAGTGCTCATCACGCATATGGTTTGTATAGGTGCACAACATCTTTATTTGATGGATTTCTCCCCAGAAAATCTGCCGGACCTCAAGTTAACGATCGAAAGCTCGTATCCAGACGTAAAGGTCAGATGCGATGTAGGATCACGATTCCACCAGCTTATCCGAAGTGCACAGGTTACAACCATTCAAGCTGATGCTGCGGATGATGCCGCGATAACTGCAGTGTGCAAGCAAGCAATTGATGAAGAGGGCCGGTTGGATGTCTTCTTTGCGAACGTCTGTCCTGTTTCCCCCAAAGACGGACGTTCCCACCCATGACGCTACGTTAGGCTGGAGTATCGACGAACGTGGAACTGCAGGACACCACTCCAGAGCGGTTCATGGAGACCATGCGAATCAACACTCTTTCGTAAGTAGAGTTACGTCCTCTGAATAGGTTCCACTGCTTTAATCGACGCTTGTTCTACAGCTGCTTCTTAGCGGTTAAGCATGCCTCGCAAGCTATGATGCACACGAATCCTTCGAGCGGCAAGACGTTGAGCAGCGGCAGCATTATATTGACTGCTTCGGGTTCGTCCTGCCCCCATTTTTTGAGTTCTCTGTATTTGAGCCCGCTTACCAGTTGCTGGTTTACGCTCGGGCGCGGGAGCCATTGATTGTAAGCCCCCCTTGTCTATATCACATCGATGTTGTAAACAATAATCCAGACAGTGCGAGTAAAGCAGCGTGAGACCGCACCGCTCTTTCCCTCGTACAACGGTCTCATCCCCTCTAAAGTGTCAACTCGATCGCGAAGACGAGCATATATCAATTACAGAAGACTGACATTCGGGTGAACTCGATCTGCCCTGGCTTGATCGAGACAAACATGACAAAGGACATGTTCGATGCCGCTCGTGAACGAGGTAAAGCAGGGAAGCTTGGACAATTGAATCCAATGGGCCGATACGGTGTCGCTCAGGGTACGTGTTTCGTATTGGCATCCCGAAAACCATCCCGAAAACCTTGCTTCCACGAGCTGACCACGCGACGTAGAAATTGCGCAGATGACGTTATTCTTAGCATCAGGTGAGGCTCGGATACATCCTGGTGGGCGATGGACTCGGGACTGATCTGCCATGTTTTGAAGACGAGTCGAGTTATGTCAACGGACAGAACATCGCCGTGGACGGTGGTCTGTCCTCTTCGCACCCTGTGATACCTGGCCACTGGGCGTAAAGACGTTCATCAGCCCGTTCGTATCTCAGCTAAGTACTGGACCGAGTCCTTGGATTTTTCTGCTTTAGCTCGGTTTATCGCTACTTTGTATCACGTCTGTACTCGTGGAATCCAATCAGAAACGGTCACGTCGTCGGGCCCATTTTCTCGCTGGCTACTTACCTCTCGCCCTCTCAAGGCAAAGACCCATTATGTAAACCCGAATACAGATGAAAACGAATCCAAATCCGTTTTAATAGCGTCGCCGCGCAATCAGACCTGAGAAGTAGCATGCCAGGAGTGAAGATGGGTGCGTTGGAAGGGAGTCCACTGTACCTGGGGTTACAAATGGACACGTAGATGATATGAATCCCTGTATACAGCCCGCTGCGCGGCGATTGCTTCAACGATGTTCAAAAAGAAAAGTGTATGCTTACCGAGTGTCTCCATGACTCTAATACTCCGCGAAGTCTTGCCTCGCGGAGTTTTGGATCAACAATCTTGTGCTGAATTGAGATAAATGTAAATGCTAGAACTTTGTTCGCTGCGGGTAGAGGTATCCGGTTGGTGCCGAGGACTTGAGTGAATAGACAACTCCAGTGAATTTTTCGTGGTCTGCCAGCACCACAGTATAACGTGGAATTGTCGCGTCAAGGAGGGGGCCCTGGCAGTTGGCTTGTGTGCTGAAGTGGATAAAAACTCGACAATGTAAAAGTCCGAGTCATTGAACCTTGGACGGTGAGTGTGAGATGGGGGAACAGGTTTTGCGTAAGACTCCGTACAAGTACCAGAGTGTGGGGGGTCGCCCGGCTGAGCCGCACGGATTTCCGGGTAAAAATCCCAAGAACTCGGATCTCCTCGTGTAATGCTCAGCCGCGTTCCCTTTCTTTCTCCACATAATTATTATATCCTTTCTCCAAGGGCAGGCGGCCGCATCTCTATGAACAAGTCAACCTTGAAGGTCATGCCATTGGTTTCTCGGGTCTCCTTCGCATGTCGGGTATTTTCGTTATGCTCCGAACACCTTGAATCACGTCTGGAGTACTAGAAAGCTTTACATGAGCAAAGCGACGTGAACAGTCATAGGGCAAGAAAGCTACCTGCAAGTGTAATCGACGAATAGATGGGTGACCAAGGTCCTGGACCGTAGACGGAAGCTAGGCTCGTGGCACCGGCGAAGCATACAACAACTTCATCCTCCTCCCCACATGCTCTCTCAGGCTTGCGCAGTTGCGACACACGGACGATACTCCGTGGCTCGCACGAGCCACCATAACTAGATCCCGGGACACTGGTCAGTTGACTGCGGAACCTCAGTGCGGGATGGAGCTCTAAACACTCACGCAACATCGAAACAGAAGAATAGGGCGGACGATAAGCAATCGTTCGCTCGCAGGATTGCTCGAAGAAAAGTACGTCGTGACAATGCGACCAGCGCGATCACGATTTCCCCTTGGCGCACGATCCCGCAATTGTTCACGATGTACAAGTGATCTTCTGCTGAGGTTCCTGAACTTTCTGTGTCTGGAGTGTGAGTAGGTTCACCTATCTATTGGGATGATAAAGTAATGGAACAACCCAGATATCAGGTATGATCAGAGGAGGACTGCTACACTGTGGTCCAAACCCTCTTCCATTCCCATGGTATGTACTGCAGGTTATTCCTCTGCAAGCAAAGGCATCAACCACGCAGTACAAATGAGATGGAAAAGGGTCTGACCATTGTGTAGCAGTTTTTGCTCTGAATGGCCAGCCGATACAGGGAGGAAACTCCCTCTGCCGTTTTAATAGGAAGATGCCCGCACGGGCTCCCCAGCTTTCTTGGATCTCTGTAGATCGATCGGCTCAAGCTTTATCCGGTTGCGGCCTGAAAATCGCAGAGGCATCAAGCGTTCACCTCCATTTCGCGGCAGCAAGACACCTCCGGTGCCCCTCCATAATGGGGGATTTGTCTTTGACGTGGGAGAGCAATCACGACAGTAGGTAGGTGCCGTTTATGCGGAGAAATTGATGCAAAGGACCAGGGCGTAGACATCAGGTGCTGCTGCCCTGACCCACACTCGACAAAACAGGTCGTGGATGGATAGATCCCGACGCCGTATGGCTTAGGAGAGGTGGTTTATGGCTACAGGAGTTCTCCTTCGGGGATGTGGCCACCGGTGTCCGTACGATTCACCGCGCTGGGGTCACGGGGATGGCGAGCTTCTCTGCCTCGCTCTTCATTCGTAGAGAACCGTGGACACACGCAGGGCCTCTGAGAACATTCTGGCTGTTTGCTGGTCCACGTTGGAGGCTGGTATTTGTTTTTGTTTTTGTAAAAGGAGGTACACGTTGGTTGCGAAACCCAGCGACAGATTCTCCGATTCACTGACAGTCTCTTCTAGGGATATGACATGCCGCAAGAGAGCAGCTCCAGATCGCTCCCAAATTTCCGAACACCGTGACTATGCGGCGCTGCATGCTCCTGCCAACGGGTGTCGATTCCATTTATGCTTTGCATCACCCTTTCATGCGCTAGCACCATCCAGAAGGTCTACTACCACAGCCAGCTCCAAAAAGATCCGCCCAGAAATTCAAATATCACGTTTCCTTTCCGCTCAAGAGTTGCGCCGACACTGAAAACTCCCTCCTTGACGCGTTTATCGAGTTGGCAAATTGTGGAGAGAGTCTTGCGGTGTCCACATTCCCCTCATTGATCCCGTGGAAGACTTGGCGGGTGGCAAATTGTGACAGCGCCGCCTCTCAAACGCGTTATAGTGGTTTTATAAATCAGTTGAATATATCTCTTAAGTTTCGTTCGTCCCCTCAATCAATTTCATTGACGGAAATACCTTGCCAGATGTTCCACCAATGGACATTGGCTACGTTCCATGAAAGCCATATTTATGAGCTGATTCCATTCAACACTGCCTCTGCTTCGATGCACTTGTGTCATGTCCCAAGTCGTTGCGCAGATCATCCTTGATAGCTTTTTCCGGTCGGCGCACAAGTCCCAGGTTCACATGACTACAGATATACGTAGATAAAGGTACAAATATGATAACGAAATCGTGTCTCCTCGTGCCTTACGCCCTACTTCTGTCTCCCACCCATCAAGGATGGCACTTCGTCTCATACTTTTTGTATCTTCAAGAACCATGTCACGATAAGGATCACAACTCAGCCCTGCCTTTCGGGGAACATGCGGATATATACCGAACGAACAGCCAAACCAGCTTCTCATAATCCTTGTTCGTTGGATCAGCGGCGCACATATTCCAAAGTGACCATTTATCCTGCAAGTTATTCAAGCAGTACTCCAGCTCTCTGCAAGTTCAGAGGCGCAGCTGGTATGTAGTCCTCCAGAAAAATCCGTACTATTTGCAAGAAAGCCAGACTGGCCTGGGCGAGACAAGTTTGACTCCGCTTCCGCGAAGGCGGACTTGGTACCTTGTCGCACGTAGCGGATAGTGCTCGCGGAGTTGGCAATACGACCTCTTCCAAATCGAGTGACGACGTAGGAAGGTCCAGGCCAGCAAGAAGCAATGTCTGGCCGAAAGATGATCTGTGAGAGCCAACTAGTATCGGTAGTAAGTATTTCTGGGCTGGTGGAATGGAAGGGGATCTCGCCGCCCACCAAGCTTTCACGGGTCCGAGTCCGAACGAGTGGGGAATGTCGCCGTCCGATCCCAACAGGAGATCAAGAGGGTCTTCATTCGTTTTACATATGAGTGTCTTCGGTCACATTCTACAGGCGTTCTAGAGCGTGCGCGCTGACTTCCATATTACCAACGTCGAGGCGTGTTGAGTGCAACAGGTGCATGAACGAGACAAGTTGAATGACAGGGACATGAATGCATGAACTCGGGTTGTGGCGTCTCGTGACGAGGATGAAATTTGATAGCACGAGTAGATTCATGGAACCATTCGGTTAAAAATGCATGAGGCGACCTCAGAGACGCGGGATCAAGAGGGATCAGACCTGGGTTGTATATGAAATGTAACAAACGCCTCGAGCTGACACGGAAAGCGAACTTCAAGTTGGGCAAACTCGGACAAGAAGATGTCCACAATAGTCCACGCTCAGTGCTGACAGTGGTTCCCATTCAGATACTGTTCATCGAATGTTGAGAAAAGATATGGGACGAGCATTTGTTAGAAACTGAAATGACCATGCCAGTTTGTTTCTCATCTCCGACGCAACTAGTCGAGCCGCCAGCCTGGCAGCCAATCTTCGCACCCCATCACCAGTCAGGAGCACACGGATCTCCCTGATCGATGCGCCTACTTCTCAAGACACGGTTCAGCGAAGACAAGATCAACATGGATGAGAATTGTCGAAAGCGCCTTGTGACAACATTAGTTTGCCGAATATTGAGCCTAATTAAGGATCAGGTAATTGAACTGCTGGGAAGCGCAGCTTCCCCGTTTCCACCATCAGAGCTTCTTCTGCAACAGTACTTCACGATAAAGCACTCTTGTTGGGACCTGTGTAAGTGAACGGTGAATAGTAGTCCTGCGCGGTCGGGACTGGTCCTGACTGGCCCTCACCAGGTTCTCGGCTACGCCTCCTCGCTGATCAGTGACCCGAACAGCTTCCCGTTCTTCTGCGACAGACCGATAGACCTTGCACGGCATAAGGGAGATTAATTGGTTTCGCAGGATCACTAGGCAATGCCCTTCAAGTAGTCCTTCGGACTAGTGTCCCATCCCGCATCGGACGCAGACATTTAGGTGAGTATCTTCGGTGTCAGTAAAAAAAAATGTGTATGGGCACCGTGCATTCGTCCAAGGACGCTGATCTTGCGATGCTGACATCCACATCGCATGGTCCGAGGCTTCTTCCATTCCCATGGTATGTACTGGGACTTCAGCCAGGAAACAGTGGCATCTGCCTGCAGTACAATGGGAAGGAAGTGCCCCCGACCATGCAACAGCAAATGTAGACATCACAAAGAACGTGGCGCCCTTGGAAGTCTATGCTAGCACATACGCGTGCAGTATTCCCCATAACCCAACCGCGTAGACAACAATGAAGGTGCGCACCAGGTAGTGGCTTCATGACTGTGAAGACCAGTTACATCGAGCGAAGCTGTCGACTACTCCCTGGAGCGTATCGGTGAAATCCAGGAGGTAGATGCTCGGAAGGATCTTAGTTGCTGATGCTGATTCTGACCATCCGGCGGGATTTTATAGCCCTGTGGCGAGTAGACTCGTGTCTGTCCACCTGGCCCTCTGGCCTCACACCGGGTCATTTGCGCCATGAGGTTGTCCTGTGACCTGTTAGCGGGAGTTAATCAGCTTCCATCGAGATTGCGATGGCAGACAAATTATGCTGGTGAGGCGTTCGGCAAAATTATTCCATATTTTTGACCATATCGAGGGACCACCTGGTCCGTTTATTCATTCCCGCAAATTTATCTTTTTTCAGATGTGACGTGCAGCCCTATTGTGCACCACATCATAGGACCAGTGTGGGTTTTCAAAGGAGGTGTTGTATGAGCTATGGCTGCTTGAGCATCCTTTATTGTGCAGCTCTTTTTCGCCTCGGACACGTTCCTTTATGCATCCACCGCGTCGTTGAAGGGTAATTTCCCCTCTATCTGAGTTTTCAGATGGATTTCGGACTTTCATATATGTCGGTGATTGCATGCTCTCTGTTCTCCGAAACGCCACCTTTCCACACAAGAGCAGTCTCTTTTCCTTATCGCTTTCATCTGTTCCCATTTGAAGTTTAATTCTTATTCTTTTTGATGAGATGAGATGCAGTAACTGCCGACGCATAAACGAGGTACGACTTGGTTTCCGATCAACTAATCAACCAGAAACTTTTTTCCACTCGATCAACAGGCGAAACTCCGAGTCTCCGTCTTCAGCCAGTTATGTTCGGTCATCTGATCCACAGGACGTCCCAGTATTGCGGTGGCGAATGACCTCGTGCATCACTTCCCTCCATCAACGATGATCCGTATGATAGTACTCAGACTAAAGGTACGAGTGGTTTGCCGAGCTCTGACAACCATACATTCAAGCCACCCTCTTTCTGCCATGATATATACAAAAGGGAACGATCGAAGTGCTCCGCTCTTGACCAGTAGCTTTCGTGAGCAGGGTTGTAATGGGTCGCCTGAGCTATGCGACAAACGTGTGGTGCGGGCGTTGCATGTCATGTTTTCTGAACATTCTTCTGACATGGTGTGCGTCCTGAGAGGACCACTACCTGGGCTCTGTCGCTCCGAAAACCCACTCCAAGTTGAATTTTTTTTTTGTTCGCGTCCGTTCATAAAATCACACTCCACTCTATTGACCCCTACGCAAAATTGTCTCTTTCTCAGGGTACCCGGTTTACCATATCCACAAGCCAAAGTACATTCTCCGCGCCAACATGCGTCGTGTGGTCTCAACCCTGCGTTTTCGGTCCGACTTCTGCATCCTAACCGCCACCCTCTTCCACGCAGCCCTGGCTTTCTGAAATAGCTACTGGTCTAGTGTTCCTCTTTCCACCATGTCGGGTATCCGCTGGGATTTTTACGCACTCGCTTTTGTGTTGCTAACTGCCGCATCCATTGTTCGGCCCAAGTCATGATACAACAGGTTATTTTCCTGGTTGCCATTCTGCCATCCAAGTTTAGGCTCGCAATGTCCCAGTTCAGACCATGAAAACACACGTGGACGATCGGTAGTATTTTCGCCAGTCTTGAATATGTACCTTGTGAGGATCTGGAACAACAACTTGTGTGTGTGTTCTCGGCCTCACCGTGCTTTATTCACCAACGTCACAGTGATAACAAATTCGAGCTGATCATGAATCCACCCGCCAGATTTCCCCGCTTGGGATGGCTGGAGCCCAGAACTGGCAGGCAAACGCATATTTCGGAGGATTTACCGTGCGCAGACATGCCCCTTTTCTGGCCGTCTCGGGATGTGTGCTAAACGATCGTCTCCATGATCCCGGGTCATCACCACGGTGCCAGATGCCAACCACAGTTCGGATCGCAGCCTAAAGTATTTTGATGTCCTACCACCTCGGACCGCACATGGGATCAAGTCATAGACGGCGACTCTTCCTTGACACGTACTCGGAGGAAATACTCCTGGAGGAAAACGAAATGCCGTTTCCATCTGGGGGAGACAAAAAGAAAAAGAAAAGAAAAGAAAGAAAAAAAAAAAGAGGAAACACGTTGCGTGCGATATATGACTACTACCTGTCAGAATTTCGACCGTCACCGTCACCTTTGATCGACATGTCATGGGTTCGCACCACATCCATCCCTTACCACCCGATGATCACGGTCGGTGTCCCAAATGGACCTTTTTTTGCGCCTTGGATTCTTCGTGTGTGAGAATTGGCTGACTCGGACTGCGGCGTATATAGTCGTCGGCCCTGATTGACACCCTCAGTGTTTTTATTCGCACTTGCAGCTCTCGCGCTAAATTCCTGGCTGACGTCGATCACCGGTAACTCGTTGTCGTCTAGCTGGTGCACGCGGAAAGGTTCTAGTTTCAGGGTCCTCCAAGATGCAGTGCATCCGCACGGCCAGCGCACACCAGACGATGCAGGGTCCTGACATTCATAACAGAACAGCGCAATATCGAATTTGATATATGATCGCCCACACAAATGCGACTTCTGCGACTAACATGCATGCATATGTGACACCAAACTTCCCTCACCGCCTTACCCGAGGGACCAGGGAACAGGGCTAACCAGTCCGTTTTACTTGATCTCCAAAAGTTTCACCTCTGATAGACCATCAGTCACTTAGTCTGTCGGATCATCATTTGTAACGCACCAAACTTTAATGTGGAGTTGGCAGGAATGTCATCCAGTTTCTTGCTGCCGTAACCCATCGATGGTGGAACCACAAGTTCGCGTTCTCCTCCGATCTGCATTCCGGCGACGCCGATATCCCAACCTGATACCACAGTAAGCGCATTACATCTTGTTTACCATGTAGTCTGTCTTACCTTTGATGACATCACCCTGTCCAAGCGTGAAGACGAACTAGAGATAAAGTTCTGAGTAATTCAAAGCACACGACAATATTGTAACTTACAGGTTTTCCTTTGGTGTTCTTGTCAAAGACTCTGCCATCGAGGAACTTGCCGATATAACGCATCCCAATCTTGTCCCCCTTCTTCGCCGTCTTGCCCGTGCCGACCTTGAAATCCCAAACCTTGACACCTCCCTCGAGGGTACGCTGGCCCGTCCTGTCTCCCTTTTTCTTCTCGCCATCCTTCTGCTCGGGCTCTTCCTTCTTTTCCGCCTTGTCTTTCTTGTCTTTCTTGTCTTTCTTGTCCTTCTTGTCCTCCGTCTTCTTTTCCTCCACTTTTTTCTCCGGGGGGGCAGGGACAGCCTGGCCATCTGCAGCCTTGAGTTTCTTTGCCAGCCTTTTCTTTTGTGATTTTGACAATTTCCCCTCATGCTCATCGACTTCCGTAAGGTCATCGCGAGGACGCTTAAGGTTTTTGGGTGACTCCACCTCGTCGTGTATTTCTTCGAAGCGGCTACGGAAAGCAGAAGCAGCACGGTCAATCAATGGAACGTGCCTCATAGACGACCTGACTCACGCGGCGTCATCGTCTTCGTCATCCAGGTCAGCTTCTTCACCGTTGACCTCTACCTCCACATCCGAGCTGACTTCATCTAGATTGTATGCACCGTCCTCCTCGTCCTCCTCTTCGTCCGAATCCACATCCGATCCAAAAGGTGGCTGGTCGACAGGGACCTGATCTAGTGAGGTGAAATGAGTGAGGAGAGTATACCAGGAAAGGCGTGCCACATCGTACCAATGTAGTTACCATACAAATGGATCGTACTGGCGAGAGAAAAAAACAAAGACGTGCCCGTCAGTCAATCATATGCATACGCATGACTAGTGTCCCGCGCTCACTTTTTGCCGACGGCCTCGAGAATGTACTCCATATCCTGCTCAAGGATGATTTCACACGTCGATTGCTCGATCTGATACACGTCAGACGCGTTCTCGGGAGTGTCAAAAGGATGAGATAAACGCGTACTTTGCCGGGGGTGAGCGAGCAGAGGACGGTAGTCACCGCAGGGCCTTTGAGTGGCTCGTCCTCGTCCTCCTCGTCCTCTTCATCCTCTGCATCCTCGTTCTCATCGAGTGAGGCGAGACTCTGGTAAGTGAGCTTGATAGACGTCCTAGCAGAGTTGTCTTGCAGCTCGTCGGGCAGGGCCGCATTTTTTATTTGGAGATCA
>JBBPQD010000053.1:0-23793 GCA_038092355.1 Caloboletus inedulis
TGGCAGAAGACCGGCCGGCCCCGGCATGGTGAGAAGACTCCAAGGGACTCGGGCGGGCCTCGTCCATATCAGATGCCTCTTCGTCCTCCTCTTCCGAGGCAACCATCCTGTTCTTGGGTCGGCGTTTCCTAAGGCGTTTATATCCCTCCCCTCCGGAGACGTCCAATTGCCAGTAGTTGCCTTTGCCAGGTTCGGTGATTGGGCGCGGCACGTGTTGGAAGACTTTGTTCAACGACAGATTGTGTCGGATCGAATTCTGTCCATGCCCCAACGTTAACTCTCGACCAGACAGAAAGACACCTCCGAGAACAAAAGTCGCACCTTCCAAGCTTTGTCGTTCTTGTGTTCCCGAAACCATTGGAATCGATTTTCAAGTTCGGAGTAAATCTCCTGGAGTGTCAATTGTCTGTTAGGGCTGCCGTAAATGGCCAGCTTAACGAGCATAGGTAAAGGGGTTGATGGTTTTTCTCCTGGAGGAGGGTCGGGCAATGAGTGGAGACCGATAGGATCGTTGGCTGAAAGTCCGAGCTGTGAACGTAAATGAGGGCCAGCATCGGGGAAAAGGGAGCGAATGTTGTCGGTGACGGGGGTGAGCGACACAGAGAACGTGGAGACATTCGGGGGCTGACTGGTGGCAGCAGTCGACGACGAAGATCCCTGGGAAGATGTTGCTGGGTAGTTTACTGGAGTTGGGATGGTGACCTGTGGACTACCATCGTCAAAAATCTCAGGCGAGATCGTGCAGCTTTGAGGGATGCGGTAATAGGATCCACCGGTATTTGAAGGTTGGTCCACATATCGGGGGTGTTCTAAGCCAAGATGAAGCTGTCCGTAGTAAGCTGGATAGTGGTGTGGATATGTGGTGTGACGGGGTGGTAAAGGGGCTTGAGAGTACGTAGGCTCTGCAAGATAGTCATGGGAAAGTCGCTGACTGGAGGCAGAAGAGGAAGAGGAATTGCTCCAGTTGCTTTCAACGCTGAGGTGGGACTCTGAGGGACTGGTACCGCCCTCGTATGGATATTGCTGCAAAGAAGGTTGGATGTAAGAAATTAAAAATGAAAATAAAAATAAAAACAAAAGAGGCGTACATGTTGGATGTCATTGCTAACGCTCGGATCCAGTGCGGAGTAGGTGTGTAGCTCCGCCTGGGTAACCCTCGGTGGCACATACGGAGAATCATCAAATTGCTCTGGATTGTGCAGAACATGATCAGGGATGGTTCCTTGGTGTGAATCCGCAGCGCTGAATTGGGCCACGTTCGATATCCCTGAGTGTTGTTCGCCGTTTCCGTCGGCGGGGGGGACACCGGGATGGGCGGCGATGCCGGCCTGGCCGTCCGGAGAGGTGTGTGAATGTGGGATATTGGAGGTGTTTTCAGGTTCTAGTGTGAGATAATTTGTGGAGGCTGGAACCCCAGATCTCCACAGTGTCGGCGTGCCACCAGACATGATATCTTTGTGGTTTCATTGTTTGAAAAAAATAATTAGTGGACCCACAGAGCCAAATACACGAACAACACAAGTTGAGCCGTAACGTCGAAATTATTATGCGTCCCAGAATTGGTCCCGCGAAAGCAGCGCACGTGTGATAAGATAAAAAAAAAAGTGAGGTAAGCAAATCGGTAACCTCCGAGGAGTTAGCCGCACCATATGTGTCGAGAGAGACGGACGCCAGAAAAGAAGGGAGAAACATGCAAGTGCTGGAGGAAGCTCGGTTGGGGTGTTTTCCCCTGCCTGCTGTTGGTGGGCGGCCCCGCCTTTTAAGCTCGCCTGGCATCCGTGACATGCTGCTTCTTGTCACTCCTCAAAATTACCCAACAAGGCTAAAAGTACAGAGATGCTGTACGGGTGGATTGCCTTGATTGCCTCTGAACATGGTCCCTCGTGCGAAATGCTTATGTCAGCTCCCTCAGGCTGACGGCGCTTCGTCGCTCGTACCGTGGGCACTTGAAAAAGATACCACTCTGGGTAACTTTCAGTGGCGATGTCCTTTGTGGGGCTCCCCTTACCCAATGAAGCAACCTGGCAAGATTGCGTCGGACGTACTTACTCGTTATGGGAGTTTCCTTTCCAGTAAGGCCGGCTCCCAGCGTCGCTACAACGTGGGGTTCGAACGTTCACCCACCGCTATCAAACATGCCCTTTATGTATCCTATAATATCATCGCATACATGGCATAGTGTGCTCTCCAAGGGCGGGTTCGTGTTCAAGAACAGTTCTAAATCTGAATTTGCAGTGTCAAACCTGGCACGTGGGTTGCCATCTTTCGCGACAAGGATCATCAGAACGCGTTGTTGCTTTGTATTTCGACTGTGGCATCATCATAGTCGTAGAAGCCAGCGTACACCTTGGCCATATTTGTCGCTTATGACCGTCAGCGACAGCGACATAGGAATGGGGTTGAACTTCTTCAGGCGGAATGTCAAACTCCTTCGTCATGGACAAACAAATGTCGCGCGTTGTGAGTGAGTTTTCTTGCACCCTTGATCACACCGTCGGCGATGACTAAGATGAGTTTGTGACTGTTGGAATAATCTGTGGTGGCGAGTGAATCGATCGTCGTCCGTAGACCTTCCGCAGACTTGGAGTATGCGGTGACCAGACAGATGGTATGGACGAGGGGGGGAAAGTTGAATGGCTCGTAGTCGGGAGGAGACTGGGGAACGACGCCGTGAAGCAGGAAAGGGCATGGCGTATCTACGAATGACGAGCGAGTTGAAAATCCGCGCATCGACGATTCCGCAATCAATGCCGTGCTCCTCGAGAAACGGTAACCAGGCGAGTCAGGAGGTGATCCCTTGCCAGGGATTCTTGGCGTCAAGTATGTGGTGCTACGCTTGTTCGGAACATCGAGCAAGTCGTAGGCCGTCGGTGGGCGAGGGTTGGGGCCTTTCAGACTACACTTCAAAATGTTAGTCGGTATTGCCAGTGGCTTGGTGCGGGGTGGTAAATATCATTGGACCAAGGCCTCGATCTCCTCAGAGCGTTGCCACATCCGTTGTTCGTAAGTCTCCTGCGGGAAATTGGTGGAATCATGCGAACCAGTCAGCCACTGGCATAGCGAAACAAATGAAAACGACACCGACGGTAGTAAAGATGAGGGAAAGGTAGAGGATCGCAGCCAATGCTATTGGTGTCGATGATCCCAGCGGTGACAATGTCCTCGAGGAAGGCCTGTCATGTCGATGGCAAACCCGTCATATGTAGAATCTGTCGTTTGTCAGCATCTGAAACTGGACCCCGCATGGAGGTGTGCCATCCCCCTATATTCAACTTCCATCCCACCTACTATCTGCGACATGTCACCCGCCCGCGACTCCACCACACAACCTATCTCATGGTCTCTTATCCTTACCAGCCTGGGATGCTGGATCAGTCTCTCCTTTTTCGTGGCACTCCCCATCATAGCTCCAGCCACCATGTGTACTAGCAAGGCAAACCCTGAAGCAATCGACAAGTTGGCATGTGGCATGGTTACATGGGCAGCAGTAACTTTCGCTGTGATCGTCGGGGTCTGTTATGCGACCCTGCGGCTCGGCAGGAGGTTATCCATTGTAGGCTGTGTATGCATGAACCTTACTGGAGCTGCATCGGGACTACTGGTGATCCTCCGTCTTGGTAAGTACCTCACTCATTTCATTGGTCATTTGCACTCACTACGCAAAGATTCAATTGTCTTACGATACACTGCCCCTTGCTATCTGGCGGTATATGAAACGGTGTACTTTGTGTTAATCAGGCACACTGCACACGAAGATGTCCGAACACAAGCCGTTGCTAACCTCACTAGTGTATTGCCAGAAGCTTGGCGTCAAGGTGTGTTATATTTGCTTTGGTTCCTTTGTTACTGACATTTTGATGTTATTGTGCATAACAGCCCTGATGGCTAGTCTAAATTTGACAACAATACAGCATGAGCCTGAGCCTGAGCCTGAGCCTGAAGACAGTAATGGTAATGGTGCATTTCTTTTCAGCTACCTCCACTCGGTAAGTCACATTGTCCTTAATAGTACAAGACAAGCACTAATGTCTAATTGCAGATTTCTGACCCCTACAACCAAACACCAACTCGCCAAGGGTACAGCAAACTGGCAATGATGGAGCATGCTGACGAGTCTGCAGTCACACTGGTGTGACAGGTTGTTTACACACATTTACATTCTCTTCCTCGCTGTGTAAGTTACGTTGCCGAGGTACCCAATATTGGTGTCTCTACATACTCTGGGAAGACGCAACGTGACCAGTGCTACATATAACTTGCTGTCAGGGTCACCAAGAACGAGGGGATAAGTTTTGATCTATAGGATCTCTTGTAACCTCACCAAGGCTATCAATCCTCCTGTCGTCACACTGACATTGTCTCGATTAGATATTCGCAGACACGAAGCTGTGGAAACGTTCACCAATGTCTACTAGGTCACCGATATTTAGAAAACGGCTGAATCTCTGGAGACTTGTTGGTTCGCATTGGCTCCTGTCACATCCATCAAGCACCATTAAGCAACGTCCAATTCAGCTGCCCTTCTTAGTGCCTCCTCAACTATGACTTCAGGGAACTCGTACTGGATCCAGTGCCCCGCACCTGGAACCATGACAGGTCGGATGTGAGGGTAAGGATGAATATCTTCGACTGTGCAGAGCTTATTGATCGCAGGATCTGCAACCACGACGGTCACCTTCCATTTTTCCGGTACGGCATTGAAGTAATCGAAAAAGTACCATGGTCGGTTTTGCTGTCAGGAGTAAGCCAATTCAAATCAACAAAAGTCGTCGACCAGGCATGGACAGCACCGGCGGCCGCTTACGCTCAAGATACCGTGTATGGCGTCGAGGGAACACACACGTGTTCCGAGTTCCCTGTAGATACTATCTTCGCGCGTCCACAGGGGACTTTCAGCCTTGTAAGCTTCTGCTGGCTTAATGTTGATACAGGAGTCAGTAAACATGTCGTCCAGGAACTCGAGCTTCTCTGATGTTTGTTGCATAGGAGGATCGATGAGGAGGATCGCTGTCGGGTGTGAGGAGGGAAGATGTGGGAAGAGACTCAGGGTCGTGGCTGCCCCCACGGAATGACCGATGATCAGGGAATAGTTCCTTGCCTCGAGATACGGACGGAGATCTTTCGCGATGGAACTGATGTGATAGTCGGATGACACTCTGGATCCATGCCCGATGAGATTGGGTGCGGTAACCAAGTAGCCTGATAAGATTGAGCACCTTCGAGCGCCGTGATCCGGTGATAAAGCGATTGAGTCGTACCTTGAGCAGCCAAGGAGGACGCTACACGGTGCCACGTATGCGAGGATGATGTTAATCCATGGATCAAAAGTGCGTATTTGGTGGCAGTAGGTGAACCCCAAGTTGTAGCGGAGGGAACACTGGTCATGATGGTATTGGTAAGGGAACAAAGAGGGCTCTGGAAGGGTCAGCCTATCAGGCTCGGAGGTGTAACGTACGCGGTGAAGAGCTGCGCATGACTAATCCTGTAGTGACCCCCCGCTGGCCGGGCCCTCAGTGACTTCAAGCGCTGATCGTGAAATGAACAGCCTTTTGACAAAATTGAAAGGTCCCGGTCAGTCACAGGATTGTTATGTCATGTTGATGTCGCCAGTGACTTCCACCAACCAGACCGTCCCTCAGAAAGAATGTCACCGCAAGTGGAAGAGACGGTACCTTACTGTTGTCATCTGGGTGTATTGAATATGTTGGTGTCCCACCTGACTCTGCCTTCGTGTTCGTGGCCTGGTTGTCGAGGAGTCATCCGATGGGGTGTCTCAGTCGCGTCACCCGCTTCCCCAATGTTAGGATAGCACAAATCAAGCTCGTTGAATTCCCAACCATCCTGCACGTTCCAGTCTCCTAGTAGTTACAATACACGAATGCAATTGCTGATTTCGTACGTACCAAACCATGGACAGCAAAACCGTCGAATGAGCAGAGGCATACGTGGAAATTTCTTCGTTATTGAATGAACAAGGACACGTTTATCCAATGGAATAGGCACAGAACAAGTGCGCCAGGTGTCCTAAGAGATCATCGATGTTTGATTGTACATTTCACTACTAGCGATAATCTAGATGTGTTCTGAGCTTAACGGATGTACGATAGACGCTAGAGACCAAGCAAGTGTGGTCGTGCGTCCCAAAATTCGTCGCCAATTATATCACAGTGCAATACGTCTATCGTCATCTTCGGCTTTTCGCGTTTACTTGCCTTCGTCGATACTTGGACAATATCACAGTCTGGCACTGTGATAGGATCGGGTACATCGCTGGTGTCTCGCGAGTCCTCGGAATCGCTGGCCTGGTTTACAATGGGCATCATTACAGACTGAGGCGCCATGATTTATGGACCTTACCTTCTCACGAATCACCACGCTTCCTTTCCTGAATCGTGCCGAGACATCATTATAATTGATCTTACATCTCTGAAACAACATCTCATGCTTTTGCGAAGAGACGGTGCCCTTGAAGTCAAGTCAGCCCAGACTCCAACCTAAACACGAGGTAGACAATCACCCTCAGAGTGGCGTGCGCCTCGGTGGTAGTCAGTCCGCCCTGTTGAACGAGCGCCCAAAATACAGTGTTGTAGAGGTTATTTATGTGCGCTGCGACGCTGACACGCAGCTCAGCTCAGCACCGACGAGAACGGAAATAGCGGGAAACACACTATCAACTTGTCTCCAGGCAAAGTAATCGCGAATCGCACGCTCGTCGGGATACAAGACGATCCGGCCATCAAAAGCGGGCGGATAGCGCAGTGGCGTATCCGGAAAATATCGGGGCCAGTGGAACACATAACACGACGTGAAATAAGATGTGAGGGTGGATAAGATTTTTGCGTGTCGGCGATTGTACAGATGAGTGGACTTTCGGAGGAGAAAGCTGGTTGGGTGGGGGTGATTAGGTGGTTTGGAGGATGGGCGGGGTACTTGCCTGAACTCGTCGGATTCACCAAAGGCGAGGACGATGTCTTTGAACTCGGCCATGAGGTCTTTGGCGGCGTGGTCCATGAGCTGTAGAGCACGCTCGTCGTTTGGCTTCGTGAAGGCATGCTCCTCGGAGAAGCTACATTATCGTGTGATGAGATGTCGCGTTTCGTTTCGAGTGATCATGTACCGATGAAAGGAGTGTCCGTCTATACGACAGACCAAGAAACAGCCTGGTAGGAGCGGGTCTGGGAGTTCAAAGTTGCGGACGTAGGCATACTTTGAGTTGGCCATTCTGGCAAAGAAAGCGAGACGAACCGAAAAAGGCAACTGTGGCCATGACGGTGACTCTTCACAAATGATCACGGCGAGTCGTAACTCACACCGCACCTTGACTCGGACCCCAACCCCACACCAGCACAAACACCTCACACATCGTCCTCACTCGTCTTCACAAATGAGCAACCCAGCAACCATTTCTACCCCAAACTCGCCCCACTCCTCCTACTTTAGACGGCGCACCATCGGGCGTGCTGCCTCGCCCCCAACCTGGGCCTGCTACGAGCAGATTCCCTACGACGACGACGACGACGACGATGAAGACTACTCCGATAGCCAGTCCGATGACGACTCCTGCTCCGAGGACGCAGAGGACTACCACACTTCCCATGAACCCACCCTCGACCACGTTGTCCCTGCCGTCACTGCGTGTGACTCACGAGACGACACCCACGTCCAGAACATGGAGATCGATGAAGCCGATCGCCACACCCACACACATTCCTCCGCTTCCAACGACGAGAAGAACGCTGCTCAGTTTAAAAAGGACATCAAAGGAAAACAGCGCGCAGTAGATCCGGAGCCGGAAGCGACCAAGAGGCGCCATCGCAAGCGCGACCGTCGTCCGACCCACACCCTCCGTCCTATCCTGACCATTCAGAAGAGCCAGGGGTTCGTATGGAATCAGGTTGGTCTTTGCTTGCCCGTTTGCCCCTGAGACTCCGGCGCTAAATGGCGTGCTACTTTTAAACAGGACCTCTTTGTCCCTCCCTACATCAAAGATCGATGTCAGTCCATTTCTTTCATGCTGTGTTTGGCTGACTCTGATTTCGATTTAATTTTTTCTTCTTAATAGACGTCGCCTCCACCTCTCCTCCTGGCTCTAGAGGTTTCGTCTCCAACTCCTGGTCCTCCACCACGTCTTCCATGACAGATTATGAGGTTGAGGTAGTAGAAATCCGAATACGGGATGATGAACTTTACGACATTATCCCCTAAATCACTCTCCCTGCACATCGCATTCCTGCCCTTCCCCACGTCGCACGATATGCAACGCGCTAATGATCCCATTTGGAATATATACATACAGAACCTTGCCTTTTCATATTTTTCTACGTCGTTAACTCACGCTTTCTACTCGTTTCGCTACTTTCCCTCGATTTAACTACCTCTAGTTCCCCGCTTGTCACATATTGTATATACAACTCGGGAACTCGAACTACGACACATGCATCCAGAACGTCTCCTGAGTACAATGCCTGCCTCTTAGATAACCTGCCTGTCAATGGCGAATGTATACTAAAGAATGTTTCCCCTCTTCCGTACCCAGACCTTATCTATGAACATCTCTCCGCTCAGTCTCCAGCAATGGTCGCCATGAGCGCATCGTCCACCTCTTTCATCCTTGCCATCTCCTTGAGCCTTTCTTGCTCTTGTTCGCGCACGATATCGTTGTCTCTCGTCACGCGATATGTTGGCTTCATGTAGGGCTTGTAGTCGAGGTGACGCTTGACGTAGAAGCACATGTATGCATTCGAATTGAGGCAGGCACCCAAGTTGGAGAACGTCACTCTGTGTCGAGAAGGATGGGATGAGAGGGTAAAGGGCATCGTGTCGTCGTCAGCTATTCCGTCGTCCCTCCAACTCAACACTCACCTGTCATCGTCGAAACGATACCACTGCGTATGCTTGCATCAGCTACCAGCTCGGGAATACCTCTGAAAAATGGAACAAGGAACCCACCTCGTCCCGAAACCGCGCAAAATTGGTATAGTGTCCATTGTCCATCTGACCTTCGTGATTGATCACTGCAAACAGGTCATACTCATACATCGCATCTGGACCTGGGTACCTATATGCGCGTCGCGATCATCAGGAACCGCGATGGAAGGAGTCACACAACGATATTTGGAAGACACGCACGTCGATCCGTCTCCGTCTTTGCCCGAGTGGTTCATCGCAAGCGTTGTGTATGGTGCCATATTGAGCGATGCGGGAAATCGAACCGGCGTGTCGATCTTTTGCGAGACCGCTTTAGAAGTCGTCTTATGCTCGAAGCGCTGTGACACCCATGCACGTTCAACCCCCACACCAAGACTCCATACATCCCACCAAACAAGTGAGCGCACCTTGAATTGAAAGCTGAGCACGGGCGGCAACTTGCGTATGCTCAGACGCTTGACCACTTCGTGCGCTTTTGTGCATTTACTACAGCTGTATTCTTTTGCGCCGAGCTTCTCGGGCTTGGTGAACCTAACAGACCGAATACGATCAGCGTATCCTGGGGGCATGCAAATCCATCCTTGTACCTCCTCAAACACCCTGCCAACGTATTCTCCCCTCCACCGACCTCCCCACCCTTTCCCCTCAGTTCCAAACTGATATCCAACATGGGATCAACCGTACTCGTCGTGTTCCTACACCGCTCACACGTCACATCGCTTTGCAACTGTCCTGCAAACGTCTGGTGGATGATACAGTTGCAAGAGATATTCGTCGACCCGCGACACGTCCCATGAATTTGGTTGAGCAGGGTAATGAAAAACTCGTGGGCGTCCTGTTGCGAGTAACCTGACATTTCCGCAGAGACTTTCCATGTCGTGGTGAGGAACGACGTAGGTCCAAAAGGCGTCTGGTTTGAAGAGTATACCTGGGTACCAAATTAGAAAAATAACGATACGGAAGAGTGGTGATTAAATCCCCTGTTTCACAAGATGGATTCTTTGGGGTCTTTGGAAGAGCCAGGGGCTGGTAGAGTGGTCACATACTTCCGAAAACAGGCTGTCCATCTCACAGCAAGTACAGTCCGCATGCTTGCACAGCCTCGTGTTGTGCCTATCGCCGAGGAAATAATTTCGTAATAGTGGATTGTGGATGAAACATTGGAGGATGACGTTGAGGAAACAAGTCTGTCCGAGGTTGAGCAAACCACGACGACCTTGGGTTGGGATGAGCGTCAGTCACACGGGAAGCGCTGGGAGACCTACCTTGGCAAGGGAGGACAGTCGCCTCTTTGAGCATGGCAGACTCGCTCTCGTTCGGCACCCAAGGTTGATAAGCTTCTCTTGCCCTTTTCGCCACTGCGACCGACATGAAATCAGCGAGCCAGGAAATCGTTCAACACATGCCTACCTTGAAACCGAGTCATTTGCTCCTCGATCAAGGTGACGGTCGATAGGTGCGCCGCGTCGATAGCGGTATCATATATGAAATCATCACAATCTGCGCAAAAGACGGAACCAGACCGGGTGTCGACGCCTGGATAGGCAATGATAAGAAATGTGACCGCCAGGCACGGTCGGAGGTAACGTGAGCCTTGGGAAAAGATCGGGATCGAAAATGAGATGGACGCACAAAAAGAGTGGCTTGTCTCGTGGAGGTGGCTGGTGACATGTCCGCCTGGCCAGCAGCCTGCAAAGGAACAGGATAGACACACGAATGGACGTGATAGGGTTGCATTGCAGATATCACAGGTTGGCGCAGCCATCTAGGTCAGTGATAGTGTCAGCGACGTCATGACCAAGGATTGAAGGGAGGAGTAGGAACGAAGACACACCTTTCGCCGCTTTGCAGGGGGAGAGGTATCTTGTAGTCTACGTGCATGCCAGGCAACAACAGACTTGTACTTGTTCAGCACACCATCCAGTGCGCGTGGATCCGCGAGCAAGGCAGTAAAGTGGGGACAGGCGGTTGTCTCACCGGGCTCGGTGGGATCGGAAGTCGCAGGGAGAGAGATATCAAAAATCACATCTGTGGCCGGGACAGATTCATCGCCAAACAGAGTCGGTTGGGTAGTATCAGAAGACGTCGTCGACATGGTCTGTGGTTGCGGTTACTTGGAGCGCGGAGGTGAGGAATGGGAACGAGAACGAGAACACGGGCGTATCTATTTAGTTCAGAGAGTCATGTAGGCGCTTTGCGGGAAATGTTGGCGGGTCCGCGCGACTGCCGAGGGCGTATGTACGTCGACGCGTGATTGAAGGTCCAAGGCAAAAATTGCCTTTTTTGGTGACTCATGGTGACGTCGCAGCTGCTCTGGTCCTCTGGGCTACTGCCACATGTCTCTCGCTTTATTTGCGTGGGTTGTAGTACGCCATGGCACTATCTGTGCAAAAAGCCATCGACAAGGCTTGACCATGAACGAATCAGAGGCCCCCAATCATCAGCGTATCGCGGACACTACACCTTGCGTTTTTTGTCAGGCGTACTCGAACAATCGCCATGCATTTGATATCGTGTGGGAGGTAAGGCTCTGTCTCTGTACTCGTTGAATAAACCCAAACACTAGCCCTCCTGAAGGATGCAGACTTTTTGGCCTTCCGTGACCGTCGGCCTGCGAGCCTTCACCACATCCTGTTGATCCCGAAGGTCCATATCAGTGAGTCTCATTCTTAGCGGACCCCGTATGTTCCTCTGACATTTTTCTGCCGCAGGTAGTGTAAAGAAACTGACCAGACAAGATGTCGATATGGGTATGACTCTACCCATTTCGCTCGATGGCTCTGACTCAAGGCACGTTCAAGTAAAACGTATGGAGAGTATAGGAAATAATATTCTAGACAAGTTCCAAATACCTTTGACCCACCGCAAGTGAATATGTTTCCATTTTCTCTAAACGTCAAATTTAATCCCACTCCCCTGATTCAAGGATGGGGTTTCACATACCCCCCTTCTATAGCGTGCGGCACCTACATTTGCATGTGCTGGCCCTGCCCTACATCTCATTTATACGGGAACTCAAGTACCCCATCGCAAGAGGTTTTGGAACGTTCGACAAGGGCTTCAGTTGGTTTTGCGAAGTGGGCCAGAGCATTCGGATCCTGGCAAAGGGTTCGACCGTTGGAACCCTCCCTTGTTAACTGTACAATGCGCTTTCAAACCGAAATCTAACAATCCTGTTAGCGTCTACTTGCACTTCTGATCCCCTTCGCTGCGGCGTCCCCAGCAAGGTAGTCGGGTCATGAAGTCGCTCGGATCATCCCTCCATATCTCCTACGCAAAGATACGATTCCCTCCGAGCTGACTCTGAACAGGATAATTTCTCTCCTTTGATTTAATGTTCCTGAACGAAGGGCAGTCGCATTGCACTCGGACTATCTTATCTCCCGACATACTTCCCCCTTCCGGACGAGATGTGGTGAGGGACGCTCGTACAATTGACGAGTAACCTAGAATTATATCAGTTTTCCATGTCAGTTTTCCAGTCCCATCGACTCGCGGCACGGCCTGATCTTTGTGGTTGTGACCAGTGCAGTGCTTGTCTCGGTAAAGTGGTCCATGACCTTATATAGCCAATCGGGGACGATTCCACTGATCGGTATCTTGTCCCCGAATCATCGCTCCGGCGGCTCAATAAATGAACCTCGTCCCGGTGTTCTTATAGACGTGTCGACTTCAAAAAACCCATACATATCAGGTAATTATATCCACAGATGCGGCTTCTGGGATGAATGCAGGGAGAGGGGAAACTTATTCTCGCGAGGAGCTTCTTCAGGAACGTACTGCCGGTCAATCGTCGACGCTATATGGGCTCTGCTCTGGTGCCGAAAGGACCATTCATATTTTTTATCCGATTTGCCTGGTATGACCCTACGGAAGGTATACACCCCGTGCGTCTGCCTGCGATTTCATTAATCTTGTGAACGGGGAATGGCGGCCGCAATTAAAGCACACATGCTTTCGACCGCATCTGCGCGACATCGCAGCGATGATCGGGTGGTCTTGGTGAGCACCACCGAGGACCACGTTCATTCATTTCCTGAGCTAACGCCGCTTTTCCTCACGCGGCGAGTAGAACCGGCACTCCACCTGGTGAAAGATACTTTTCGCTCCTAGGCAGACAGTTTAGGCAGCGAGAGACTGGCTCCTGCGATTATGAAAAATCTTTCCCGCAACGGCGCTGTCATCAACACCATCGATACATAGATCGTAAGGCCGATGCTGCACGGAAACGAGGCAATAGTATAAATCCAGCGTGCGAGCGGAGACGTCACCCGGCGACTCTTGTCTCCATCCTCAGGAGGGAGATCTCGGACAAGCCCCTTCAAGGCTTCGTTACTTTCCCGAAGTTTGCATGCTTTCAATGAATGTAATTACTGCCCTTGCCTGCACAAGTTACCATCATGTACCGTTTCTAGGATGGCGGCTCGCTGAGGTCGCGTGGCCACCCCGGCTCGGTGTACTCCAGTCACGTTGCTACCCTGTTAACCTACTTACGCTCGTGTACGTTTCAACGTGAGCGGCCTCGTGCCATGATCAAGCAGTGTGACTGCGTCCCGCTTTTCAGTCGAGTAACACTGTATGGACCGCGAAACGAAACGATAGCGACGATCTGCTCATCGTCGACGACGTCCTGTAGGACCCTTTCCTCGGCTTTATAATCGGACAGAGAATGGAATTATAAAGTATTGTGGAGTGTTGCGGAGAGGGCTGGCACGATGGCCGAGTATACGCCGCGACCCCTCGGCCTCTTCCGACATAGAACGAATGGTGTCGACATTTTCGTGGGATGGTGAGGGCCAAAGGGGTATTTATCTCATAGGCAAGTGTAATTGCCTCAATCCCAGGATTTGCGAAGTGAGTACAGCCGGCATCGCTGCAACTGCGATGCAAAGATGATGATAAAGCAAGTACTGCCAAGTCGGGGCAAGAACGCCACTCGACCACCCTGCACCCCTTTAACGAGCAAGGAGAGACGGGACCTGAGCTCTGCTCTCATTGCGCGCACCGGGCCAAAACCCAGGCTGTTGTTCCGTGGCACGTTAATCATCAGCCTAGCAAACTTCAACTTCTCCGGGCTGGCAAGCAGTGAGCAGACCAAAGAAAAGGCTTGCGAAACCATGGAATTAACAGTCGTCCGCGTCGGGAGCGTGTGGTTTACACGTCACGTAGACGTACGCCTTCACCGGGAATGTAATATCGTGGAATAGTCGAGAAGAGAGACGAGGTAGAGAAAGAAATGTAAGGGTCCATTGACTGGTCCCTTCAGTATCACCAAAGGTATATTCGTCGTGGCGAAATGGTCGAGCTGCCGAAGCTAGTTGGTTATCCTGGTCAGATTAGCTGATGTAAAATGTCAACTTTGGATGGAAACAGAACTTGAAAGTAAAATCAGAAGAGGTCTTTGTAATCTACGCCGAAGCTCAGAAACAGCTTCTAGTTGATTATTTTTTTTGGACATAACTCATCCGCAAGAATGCCACAATCAAGTATGCAATTCGGAATAGTAAGCTCACCTTTAGACCCCCATAATCGAATCTACGTCGACAGTGTGGGTAAACGAAGCTGCCCGCACAACTAGGACGTGAGTAGAAGTTTGAGATGTATCGGATGGAAGCAAGGTATCAGAAGGGGGGTGCCCGAAAGTTTTGAGCTGTGGCGGGCCTCTTCGGCATAGCGATACGAAGACCGTCGTGAAAGAACATCATGTAAGAAGACTCAAGTAACACGAGTACATACCTTGCAGCTGACTTCATGGATAGACGATCCATCACGGCTAAACCCGAGAGAAGAGTCTGAAAGATTGAATAGCAGGCGAATTGGTCCTCATACTGACGGTGAATCGAAGAAAAGGTCAGAAATTAAAAATAAAAACAGCCAGGAAGTGTCGTCAAAGGCCCCTCGTAGAGAGACTTCAGGCGGTAACTCCATAATACATCATACTCGAGCGATCAAAGTGCTAAGCGCGATAGAGTTGACTTGTAAACTCACCTCCACGGGTATCCTCGAGCGACGACCAATCAAGTCATACCTGAAGAGAGGAGTACGTGAGTGAGCATTGGGGAATCAAGCTCGAATCGGAAACAAATCAGTGGATTGTAAAGGGGTAAGAGCATCGTGCTGTATCGCACTCAGAAACCCTAGTTTGAATGACAATAAAATTCATCCCGCAGAGTAGTCTCGCTCCAGAAGGCAATGAAGTGTCAAGATCAAGACTTACAGTTACGTGTACGTGATGCTTCAACAGGAAGAAAACAACACCACAACATCTATGAAAGGATGGTTAGATACACTCCAGTGAAGGTAAAGACATGGAAGGGATCAGGGTAACTATGACATATGGGACACATTGCGCCACGATCTAGGGACGCTCGCCAATTGAAAAAAAAGATAATTTTCATCGCGCAAAATGGCAACCAATAAAAGTAATCGAAGGCTTACCTTTAAAAACTCGACTTCCTTTCAATCGAAACGACGCAAAAACGCGGTAGGACAATCATGCACATCGCTCTCAAAAGCAACCAGAAGTACGAAAAAAAAATCAGACAAACCAGTGATTTAGGGAAGGCACTCAGAAATGCACGTGATGCTTCTTCACACTTTTGGACATACCCCCTATCGCCCGTATAATGTCGACAACAATGTCATTGCTTCGTCTCGTTGGGCATCGCCATCGTCTCATCGGACAGACCAAGGTCGGCTTGCATGACTGGAGGTGGCGTTAAAGCAAGCCACCGGAGATACCAAGTCAGAAACCCACTACGACCAAAGGGTTCACAAATTCGTCTCCGGCCTGGAAAGTATTTTCGAAAATAGAGGCAATGGGTGTGTACCTGGAAATCCCATGTTTTGATATGGCTTTGTAAAGCGAATCATGTCATACCAATCCCCCCCTATCAATACCTGTAAAGACATTTTCAGTTTGCAGACACGAGCTCGCTTGCAGGAAGAAATCCCATTTGTCCTGAATGGGGTGCGAAAGGATGTGTGCAGACAATAGAATGGCTCTTCAAGAAATACGTACGTGTAACTCTGTAATCGGGCATTGTCAAAAACGCTGAACCTGGACTCAAGCATAGGGTCTTACCTTGTCGCGCCATGTTCCATGAAAACCTCCACGGCAAATATCGTTGTTAAAGTGGAGAACGTCCATAAGCTTTACACTTCCGGCACTGAGCGGTGTGGCTGGCACTTGTGAAGTAGGAGGAGGAGCTGGATACAGAAAGAAGACGTGACTGGGTTTCCTTAGCACAAAAGTGACGAATAGGACATACAAGCCGTAAAAATGTACATAGAGCTCGCGGGACGGTATGTTGTTCAATACGAAATGCTCGCTTGGAATCTTTTCGCGTTCACCTCCTTCGGCACATGAGCCAGCCGATCTAGCGCGTGATGATTCACCCCAGTAGAACAATCAGACGGTGGGCGACGAACTTGCCGGAAAGTTGTACATATCACGTATGCACGGTGGTAGCCTTTCGATGAGGTTTGAACCCACAGAAAATGTCGCAGAATCACTAACGTCGCCTGCACCAAAGACCTTGGGATGAAGGTCAGCTCACGCTCGGTTCTCCGCCAGCTTAAAACGAATCAGCAAAAATTCCGCTCCGCCGACGCTGCTTGCAAAGAACGGGGGATTCAGGGAGGAAATACCACAAGTCACCAGCCTATGTTGTGAACATGAACAACGACGAAATGCTCCGTTTCCGACGAAATTCTCCCCGTGTTAGGCCACGCATGTCACCTGGACGCGTCTGCTCATTACATACGCCCACTGCGAGTCACTCAGTAGGTGTCTTGAGAAGATGAGCAGTTGACACATAACAAGCCTGACAAAAGGGGTATAATCTCCCGCATCCTGGATGAGTCAGCAATTACTGTCACTTTCGGACGGATGCACGGATCGTTCCGTGTGTTTTTTGCTCGTCTTCCGACAAGTCATGCGTCTGACCATGCGGTGCTGGTCCTTTTACATGTACTTGTTCCCCACGAATTGCGTGCCTTTCTCACCCCCAGCCATGCTCGCCAGCAAAAGCCGTCCAAGAAGTGGTGATAATCACGCATTTTTTTGTAGAGAGCCCAACGATACTACCGCTCTCCGACACCTCGCACAAGGGCCAGGCTTCAGCGTTATGTATCTTGGCGCAAGTCATATAAGCACTCGACGGCTATCGTCGGTTCTGAAGGCGCGCGATGGTTATCAAGAGATAACTGTACTCAGTCGTCGTGCGCGGTAAGGCACTGGACTCAGGCGAGCAATCATGGGATGGCAACAGGATGGCGTCTAAATATACGGGTACGGACACTATACGAAGAAGAAACAAGGGAACAATGACAAGGCACACTCGGGCCAGGCACGAGTGCGAGTCAAAACAAAGTACCCCGGGGCCGATGACGATGGCAGAAGCATAACAGCATGGTAATGATCAAGTCTAAACAAGTAATGTTCTGGCAGTCGACACGCACGATCGTAGAAACAAAGGAGAAAACATATCGAGTACTATACCGGGAACAAGAATAGTCGTTGAACACGCCAAGTTGTACATCCAACGATCTCTCACGGAGCAGGGGAACGTTATCAGCAAGTATAAGCCGGTTCTCGTCGCGTGCCCTTTGAGCAGTCGCTGTGACCACTGGGTTCTATCTAAAGCAAAGCTTCAGGGGCTCAGAAGGACGAGATCCTGCCACCTGGGACGTAATCTCCCAGTTCATCGATACTCGCTACCGAGCCCTCAGTGCCAAGGATCATGAGAGTTGCTGTCCGCGTGCAGCATGCATCTGAAGTATGCGTGGAACTCCCATATGGCGCCCGGAAGCCGCTACCCATCTTGGACAGTATCATGCTGCTGTACTTTTTTCGTCCCACAGTTCTCCCTATAAAGTCCTCTCCGGGATTGTAATACGGCGTCGAGACGCCTGCTGTTGATTATGAGGGTCCTTCTTTCATTCGTCGTCCTTTGTCTCGGTCTCCTCGCCGCTGCGGAACCAGCTCTTTCTCCTTACGCCCTCCATGAGAAGCGCACCCACATCCCTGCGGGTTGGACGTTGAAGCGCAGACATGACCCCAGTTCACCTCTTCCTTTGCGCTTCGCACTGGCGCAGAGGAATATTGATGACATCGGCAAGTACCTCATGGAGGTCTCGCATCCAGAGTCGCAGAAATATGGGAAACACTGGTCCGCGGGTGACGTCCTCGAGATGTTTGCACCCAGTGACGAGACGACTGAGGCAGTTCGATCATGGCTCTTGGAGAGCGGAGTGGAGAGCAACCGCATCCGGTTGACATCCAACAAGGGTTGGATCGAAGTAACTGCCACTGTCGAGGAAGCAGAGCGCCTCCTTCAGACAGAGTACAACCTCTACAGCCACACCTCAGGAAAGGAGCATGTTGGTTGGTCGATTTCAGATATCGTATTTCACATGGTGCTGATGATCGAATGCATAGCTTGTGACGCTTACCATCTCCCTGCACACATTATTCCCCACGTGGACTTTGTCACCCCGAGCGTACACTTCGATGCTAAGCTGACGCGTCGTGATGGTGCCGAACCTGCTCGCTCCATCGGTCAACCAGGTGTGGGCATTGCACCAAAGACCTCTGGAAAGTTGGAGGCTGCGGTGCCCACTGACCTTTCGACGTGCGACCAGTACATTACGCTGGACTGCTTGCGCGCGCTCTACGGACTCTCCTCTACCCCGCCGACTGCGGCCGGGAACAATAGCTACGGAATTGGTAAGCGAACAATTGTTCCGGTACTACCTAGCTCTAGCTGAAAAATTGCATGAATTACAGTGGAATACACCCCACAGGCTTATCTTCAGACTGATCTGGACATGTTCTTCGGAAATTTCTCTCCCACTCTCTACGGACAGTCGCCGTATATGGTTTCGATCGACGGAGGTAAGGTGTACACTGTATAGAACTGTATATAGGTCTCACTTCCTGCTCAGGCTATGCACAGACTGAGTATCAAGGCTTCAACTACAACGGCGAATCCAACCTTGACCTTCAATATGGTATGGGTCTCGTCGGGCCAACGCAGAATGTGACTCTGTACCAAGTCGGTGATATGGTGGAGGGTTAGTCACAAAAACATCATGCATTATGGTGACACCAATGTCATTTTCCCAGGTGCTTCATTTAACAACTTCCTCGACGCTCTCGATGCCTCTTATTGCTACTTCGAGGGTGGTGACGACCCGACCCAAGACGCCGTTTACCCTGATCCGTATGGCGGTGGATATGAAGGTCAGTGCACATTTAAATGTACTTGCCCAGAATAGGTTTATGTACCCCATCAAGGTCCTGAGGCATGCGGAACCGTTACGCCCGCAAATGTCATCTCGACCTCGTACGGGTACAACGAAGCTGATCTCACGCCGTTCTATACGGCACGCCAGTGTGCTGAGTATGCCAAACTTGGTCTCATGGGCGTCACCGTCCTGTACAGCTCTGGTGACTACGGTGTCGCCGGTAATGGCAATCTTTGCTTGACCCCTGGTGGTAAGTGGCCCTCTCTCCCCTGCACGATTTCGTTCTTAGTCCTGCGTTGATGGGTAGGACAACAAACTACCGCTGGAAAGATATTCAACCCAAGTTTCCCCGGAACTTGCCCTTACGTCACTTCTGTCGGTGCTACCATGGTCCCACCGAACTCCACTGTCTACGATCCCGAGACGGCTTGCGAGGAGGTCATCTACTCTGGTGGTGGATTCAGCAACTACTTTGCTATGCCCGATTACCAGAAGTCGGCTGTTGACTACTACCTGACAAACTATTACCCCGACTATCCCGCCAACATCTGGAACTCCACCGGACAGGTATACTCTTGTTCACTTCAAGTTGGAAAGGCTAATGAGTCAACAGTCTCGTGCGTTCCCTGACATCTCTGCCAACGGAGCAAACTACGTCGTTGCTGTATGTTGGCTATTCTTATTCTATCTGAGTGAAAGATCAAGCTCAGATTGCTCCTGCGTGACTTAGATTGACGGCCAATTTGAGCTCGTTTACGGAACGTCATGCTCCTCTCCGGTCAGCGGCGCAATCTTTACCATGATCAATGATGCTCGTATCTCAGCCGGCAAATCGACCATCGGATTCATCAACCCAACGGTGAGTGACATGGTATTCCAGCGCACAGTAACATCGTGATGAGGCTTCTCTTGTAGATCTATTCTTCTTCGTTCGTTGGTGCATTCAACGACATCACTATGGGAGACAATCCAGGATGCGGAACCAATGGATACAATGCCACAATCGGCTGGGACCCTGTGACTGGTCTTGGAACGCCCAACTACCCCAAGTTGCTTGATGCCTGGCTCGCGCTTCCTTGAGGGGTGAGAATGTGATGTAGACCGTGTGCCCGCATGTGTATTATCCTACTATATATCTGACTTGTGGTAAATGTAGTTTTGTGGAAAGCCCGAGTACTCAGCCGATACTTCGAGGCTTGAGGTGAAAAGACGCATTGCATTGTTCCTGGACCAGAATGGGACAGGTTTGTCGTCAGATCGAACGACGTTCGGGTTTCTCCATTTGCCGCATTTCTTTTCACACGGTTGCCGCGGTAATATCTATGTTGGGAATTATAGTTTTTGCTACAGTACTTGGCTCATGTGCATGAGTCGTTGAGGGGCTTTCGCTGTTTATTATCATAGGGTGAGAAGTTCCCGCCTGTTCGTCAAGCTCGCTTTGGGACCTTCATCAACGGCACGAAAAACCTCCTGGGGAGCTGAATCCAGCTTTTTGTTTTGGTTAGCGTGGTTTCATTCCCCATTTGACTTGATGCAGTTCCGTTTTCTGCATTCAGCTTATGTTACCTTAGGTGACTGTTTGGTGACCGTACATAAGTTCCAGATTTGTTTAATCAGCCTGCTAGTGCTATGTAGATTAGATGTGGCAAACACTGTCCAAGTTATTGTGACCGTACATTCAGATGTGCATGGTATTACTACTTATGTTGTGCAATGCTACTAATCATCAGTATTTGTTTCGTTGTTCGAATCGTTATTGTCATGTGACCATAACTTCCTGCCTCTCTCGACAATATTTTTGCAGAGTAATGCATAGCGCTTGCCATAAACCACATCGGCATGGATAACTTGTTCGATGAGTTGGATGGTCTCGTAGTAGGTCTCAGTAAACCTATCAAGATGAGTTGACATCCTATTGTGGACTCCGGTCAAGTGCTCCATCAGCACTACCTTTAACCCAGCTGCAGCAAGTCCAAAAACAGAATCCATACGAGCCTCCATGATAAGATCTCCACATCTTAGTTTTTTCCAAACGACATAGACAATCAAGTCCGTGACTGCCTTGTTCTCAAGATAGTAGATAGAATTTGTGTCCTAGTAAACTGGTTAGAAAAACATCACTACATAATGAAGCCATACCAAAAGAAATTTGTGCAAGAAAAGGTTGTTGTGTAAAAGTGCTTCAACAGCGCCACGCTTGTACTCCACCTCATCAATTCCACTCATTATATCTGGTAGAAGATCATAGCTGCCTTCGATGGTAAACCGAGCGTGATCACGGAAGGCAAGCTGTATCCTTGCCATTGCATCCACAAGCGCCTTGATGAGCTTGCGTTTCGTGGATTGTTGTGGGCATTCTGTTATAATACAATCAGCCTTCTTTCCATGGATTCAGATGTACTTACGATGTGCAGAAATTCCTGAGATTGATAAAGCCGTGTCAAGGACTTTTTGAATCATATCTTGACGTTGCGAGCATTGGCGTGGCACCGCGAGTTGTGTAAGCATTATTCGGTGGATTTCTCTTTTGGCAATCTGTAAGATATTGGAATTCTGATCGATTGGATCCTTATTGGACACTGCTACTACTCCTGTACTTGGCGCTGCACTAGCAGGGGGGAATGTTGGTGTCAGGGGTAGTCTGATGTTTCGCCGGCTCTTCGGAACATTCAATCTTGATGTTTCAACACTGGCAGCCTGCAAATTAATTATTAATTCGATGATTGGTTGATTGGTTGTTTGTACACACCTGAATCTCATTCGAGCGAATGCCCTCAGCTGATTGAGTTTTTCCGCCATGAAGGGGATGGATAGCCAGTGTGAGCTGATTTTGTGACCCGGATGTAGGAGGGAACATAATGGTACTGGTTGGTGCTGTCGACGTCTGTGCATAAGCGGAATGTGCACCCAGTGCTATGATACTGGGGTTGAGCTCACCCTGATGGGTCGGTACAGCTCTATTCGCATATCAGAGTGTGGCCATACCCCAGTCTCCACCTATAAAATATCCTTCATTTGATGTGAGAGGACCGCTATAAGCTGATTCGTCGTCATGGGAGTTGTTGAACCTGTAAGACACATAAGACATGTCCACATTGTTATTGGACCTAATCGGATGCCATGACGAGCCCGAGTCTTCACCAAATTGTAACTGGTTTGCCTCAGAATGTTGCCAGGACGATGTTGGATCATCGAAGAGACAACCATGCAAAGTCCACTGATGCTCATCTGGTGGTAATGATCTCACTGTCTGATTATGAGATGGGAGGTACATGAGGTTCTGAGGAGCCTCTGCATGGAATGTTGGGTCTTGTGGTTGCTCAATGTTATTGTCACTCGTGTTACCAATTACTTGACCAGCTACTGGCCTCTGACGCACCTAAGACAGTGAGATCAATCAATGGACATGATCAATAGACTGATGGACATACATTATATGGGTGCGCATGTCATCGTCATGTTGTAGCCATGCTGCCTTGTGGTCAAGAGTAAAGGTCTGACAAATTCATATAAACAAACTCATACAAAGATATTTATGGCTGGAAATAACAACGGATACAAATGGGAAGGACGATCATACGTATTTAGAAGCTGAGGCCACAGGACGCTCAGCATTAGAGTAATGTGTCTGTCCAATCATGTCAGCTCATATAGGCTTGCATGCCATATTGCCAACTTACCTCTGATTATTAAGTCACAACCACCTGATGGTCTTTGTATACCAGGTCATCAGAGAAACTGCCTTCCGATCCTGAATCTGACTTTTTCCCATCCTTTGATACTTCGTTGCTCACCGACCTGAATATGTCCTTGCTGGCTATGTCCTTGCGATTTTTCCCTATCCGTTTGTTGAGTAAAGTAGTGATTTGATGCAACTGCATGTCAGCCATGGTTAGCGCAACAAGTTCATCGGCATATGCTGCATGGTGGTATGCAGCATGCTTGTGAGCATCAATTCCACAGTTGGTTAGCACATCCGACATGTATCTCAGCTCCTGATTAGAATTGCGGAGCTCCTCCTTATGCTCTGCTTTGATTGTATGAAGAAGCTCTGCTTCTTTCTCCAAAGCATCAACCTCCATCTGTGTCGACGTTACACGAGTGAGGATGGAGTTCTTGGAAGCCAATTTGGCTTCATACGCCTTGCAAATGACCATATCAGAGAGTTGGGATAAACCACTGTAGGAGCATGATGCTCGGTACGGTTACAGCTCCTTCTTTTCCAGGTTTCAACCCACTCGTTGTCCATGTCCACTCGTGCCTTGCGTCCTACTGTCCAATCCGAGGTGAGTTCTATTCAATTATTCATATCCATATGTTACCGTGTGCATCCAGATACGCTATCCGTGCACTATACCAATCCGACTCTACTATCCAGAGTCCGGATTACGCCGGATTACCCTTATCACACACTTATAGATTCAATTTGTTCTGCCACTAGTTACTTCCACTTCGGGAAGTCACCATTTGTTATTTTTAGACTTCAGACTTCGCTTCATATGCCAGCCAACCTGTTACTGTTTATGAAATACCACTATTTAGCAAATCTATTATAGATCAGGTATGAAGTCTGGGATATGCCCAGACTATAAATGTATGTACCCGAATTGGGAA
>JBBPQD010000054.1:0-23727 GCA_038092355.1 Caloboletus inedulis
CTTAACTATGCGTGCGTATCTCCAGTTTCAATTCTTGAAGTGGCAATGACGGACATTTTCTAACTAAAATGTACAGCATGCCACCCGATCGAGGACTCACTGATAAACAACATCCTGGCGTTAAAGGGAACAAAGTCAGATTGACTTATCTCTTCACAACGAATGCTGATGGTTCAAGAAAACTGGCACCACTTATTATTGGGAAGGCATACAAGCCACGAGCGTTCAACAACAAGACAGGATCCCAGCTCGGCTTCAATTATCGCCACAATGCGAAAGCATGGATGACCGGCACACTGTATCAAGAGTGGTTGTTAGACTGGGATGCCAAGCTATGAGAAGAGGGGAGGAAGATTCTTCTCTTGCAGGACAACTTCTCGGGCCATGTCGTACCAGAGACACTCACAAACATTCATGTTGAGAACTTCGAACCAAACTTGACCGCGCATGTCCAGCCCAACGACCAAGGCATCATCCGCTGCTTCAAAGCTCATTACCGTGCAAAGTTTATTCAACGTGCTGTTGATCGCTACGAATCAGGAGTAACACCCTCGAAAATTTACGACATTGACCAGCTCGAGGCTATGCGCCTCGCTGATGAAGCTTGGACTGAAGTCGACACAACTACAATTCGCAACTGTTGGCGCAAATCCGGCATCTTGCCAGCCTTCAATAGACCTATGATTCAACCTTCTCTTCCCGTTTCATCACTCATCCATGCCCATTCAACCAGCTCCCCTGGACCACCCAACCACTTGATGGCTCCCAACGACTCATCGGACCCGGTTACAAAGGCTGAGGAGCTCGTTAAGAGCGCTCTTGATGATCTCGAGTCCACCGGTGCACTCCAGCGGTCAAATCGACTGGATATCAACGATCTTCTCAACCCTGCAGCCGAGGCTCATCAGATCGCGGGTGCAACCGATGAAGAAATTTACCAGGCCGTTATGGATGCTAAACAGGTGCGGGAGGGGTTGGAGGCTGTGGGAATGGGTGGTGACACCGATGACGGACCCATTGAGCTGGCGCCAACACGCAACGAGGCTCTCCAAGCAGCGTTGTTGTTACGGAGGTACACAAAGGATCTTGATGATCCTTTTGCTCGTAAATTGGACTTGATGTTGGGTTCATTTGGGTGGAGGACTCGTGCAAAGGTGATGCAGACTGAAGGCTCAAAGAATTCGACATTAACACAGTATTTCTACCCTAAAGACAAGTAATCACCATGGAGATGTCTGGAATAGATTGTCTTGTTACATTGTTACACCGTAGTACTGATCTCTTGCACACCCGATACTCCCTGATAACCGATACCCCACAGCGCAAACCGAGGGCTATCGGTTAGGAGGGAGTCAACTGTAGCCTCAGGGTTCGTGCTGTAAGACACTTTTTGGGATCCGTTAGGTGCTCATCAGCCAATGAGAGGGCTGAAAGAGAGCTCGCGAAGTGCTCAACAGTCGTGAAGCGATAACGTTGCTCGTCTGCTTTGCAGATGCTACGGGCACGATGGGGCCCCCGCCAGTTCGAATGCGACGGAGCCTCCGAGGAGCTGATGTTTGGCTGAGGAATAACTACATACCACATATGTAAACAAAAATGCTAACTGTACTCCAAGCAGGTTCCAAACAAAAAGAATCCTGCCCCAGTGAGGCTCGAACTCACGACCTTCCGATGTAACTGGCGTAAGTAACAGTCGGACGCTGTAACCAACTCAGCCATGGGGCATATACTTTCGCGATTCTCCTGTCATAGTATCTCCTGCGATCGGTCAAATCCACCCCATCAACAGCGGACCGTATTCAATGCCTAGTTCTGGATGTATTACGCATCGTCTTGCCTCAAACCACCTGGGCAACTACCGGCGACCTTTGGACTTTTTTGTTCTAGGCATCCCTGCCTCAGCAACATCATCGTCCCGATCCTTGTCATCTCGCCCCCCGCCTCCGTCTCGCCTCCGCTTTTTCCCCCCATTCGACTTCGCCTCCTCTTTCAACTCATTCACAGCCAACCGGCCGGCTTCATCTACACGCTCTTTCAGGAGCATCACCTCTTCCTTGCTGGTGGGAAATAGTTCAAGCTTTTTCTCGATGACCTTTTCTATGCGTTGGAGTAGTTCGACATCGTATTGGGTGACTATCGTGATCGATTTTCCAGCGCGTCCTGCACGGGCTGTTCGTCCGACACGGTGGATGTAATCTTTTGAATGCGTAGGGATGTCAAAGTTGATCACCACGTCCACAGATGGTATGTCAAGACCGCTATCTCCAGTGGTCAACCCGTTGAAGGATGTGTCACATTACGGTATACATACCGACTGGCAACGTCAGTTGCCACTAGAACCTTTCGGCCACCTGTTTTAAATTTATTGAGTGCACCTAAGCGCTGACTCTGACTGAGTTGTCCATGAAGGGGAACGGCTGGGAACCCAAGAGTGCGAAGTATGATGGATAACCTGCAGGACGGATTGGTATAAGCGATACGGATACGTGAAAATTTGATGTCATATACCTACCTTTGAGCATCGTGTACTGTTCTCGTGAAAACAATGATTGAATTCGAAGCCAGCTCATTTGCCAGATAGGTCAAGTGAACATCTTTCTGTATTAATGGAACAAAAAGATAGTATTGTAATAGGGTTGATACAGTTTGATACCTAGAGCCGTACATGAGTTATGCAGCGCGAGGGGTCAGGAATGGTTTACTCACTTGGACGAGACCTCGACTCGTACAGGATTTGACAAGCTAGCCCTTTGCAGTTTCGCAACCTTCGTTGTCATTGTCGCGGAAAAGAGGTAAGTAGTCCGCTCCTTTGGTATCACCTTGAGGATTAGGTCAATGTCGGCACCAAAGTCCATGTCCAAGAGGCGATCGGCCTCGTCCATGACCTTTGTCGTGCAACAATAAGCCGGCGGGCACACTCAAAAGACGATGGTGCCTACCAGAAATTTCAGATTTCTTAGACTAAACCCTTTGGTGCTCTGGAGATGGTCATTCAGACGACCGGGTGTTGCAACGATGATGTGCGGCCGCTTTGCGAGGGCGATAGCCTGGGGGACTTTATCCACACCCCCGATTAAAACCAAGCAGCGGACTCCCATGGCTGCTCCGAGGGACTCAAATTGTTGTGATATCTGGTAGGCAAGCTCGCGTGTGGGTGCGAGCACGCAAGCAAAGAGTCCTTTTGGTTCCTCCCATAGTTTCTGGAGGATAGGTAGAGCGAATGCGGCGGTTTTGCCTGATCCCGTTTCTGCGACGCCAATGATATCACGGCCCTCGAGAGCATAGGGGAGGGCCTGTTGTTGAATTTCGGTCGGTGTCTTGAAGCTGATCTGGTCGAGTGCCTGGAGGAGAGGTTCGATCAGGCCAAGTTCCCTGAAAGTCTTTGTAGTGGATGTGCTGGCTTCGTCGGGTGTTGGCATTGAAGATATTTGGTGGCAGGTTTTTTCCACGAGCCTTAAGTCGACAGTCGCTATCAGACCCAACTACAGAAAGCGAGCTTGCATACTTGTGTCAAGCATCGACGCTACAATGTCAAGCCGGCGTGTTCTTGTGACGTTTGCTGCACCCCCATCCTTCCAGTCCTCCGACAACTGTAAGCAAGTGCTTGCGGCTTTACGTTCGCAGTTACCCTTGCGCAACATTCACTGGAGGGCTGCTTCCCGACCCAGTATACGCACTATCCAAGAGCTCGAGGTGTCCTTGGTTGCTCTTGATTCCCTTCGAGACGAGCTTACCTCTCAAGTTCCACTTACCCTCCTCGAGAAACCTCTCTTGAATCTATATGTAGTTACGTGTGAAGTAAGTGAAATCGTGTTCCGACTTGGCTTTATTATCTACACCCCTGTACAGGATAATGAAGCCTACAGAACAACTGTCAAGAAACAGATCAAAGATTGGCAGATATCCGTCCTGCCGAGGAAGAACCAGGAATGGCTCATCGTACATGTCGTGCGTCCAGACACCAAAGTAGTGGATCGAAAGTTCTTCAACATGAAAGGCTCTGTGTTGGACAAAATTAAAGCAGATTTCAACGTCGACAAGCGGGACAGGTAATGTCATGCATTAATCTGCTTTTTGGATGATTGTACCCAGTACCTCATAGGTGTGTGCAGCTCGCTTGGTCTGCCGGCGAGCAGAATCCTGCTGTTTGGGCCGACCTCATAAACAAGATCAAGGATGGACTACTTTCTGCCCTCGACAATGCTGTATCATCCAGGGAGGAAGAACTAAAGCGGTCCGAGAGCCAGCGTCACATGCCGGGGTGGAACTTTTGCACATATTTCATACTAAAGGTAAGTATACAAGCATTTTTCGTCCGTAATGCCAAGAAGAAAGGTCGTCCCAGGAAAGTCTAGCAACCTCGTATGAGGGAATAAATCTTTTCGAGGATGCACTACAGCAGTACAACGAACTCGAAGCTGCTTTTATGCAGGTTCTGAGGGAGAAGAATATGTCATGGTTCGGAAGTCTCATCCATCCAGCGCCCAATGACGATTCTATGCCACTGTTATCCACGTCCAAGAAACCTTATCGCGACCTCATCCTCGCTAACACAATCTCTGTCTTCGACTTGCGGTCATATCTCCTTTCCAGGCAGTCTGCGCTACTGAGCAAGTTGCACCAATTGTCGGCGATTTGTTGGAAGGCGTTCACATTTTTGAGTTCGTTTGGAAGACACTTGAGGGAGGTCGAGGTCAGGGAGCATATTGATGTATTTGATGGCAACATGCTCATAAAATTTGCAGCCTTCGCTCCCCACATACTTTATTGAATCTTGGACGTTCTCTTCCGCTCTCAATGTTCTGGACCAATGCGACTCATGGGCCTCTTCGTGGCCAGAGATGGATGTTCTGCCCCTTGCACGCTACAATGCAAGGAAAGGAGAATTGATCGAACTCGCAAAAAGCCAGGTGTGTACTTGAACTGACGGTAAAGTATCACGATAAGTTGAGCCAAACATCAGCTTGATATACTTGGTATTAGAGAAGGGTATTTACCCTCAAAGCCACCGTTCTCCTTGGCAACGCCAGCCCCAGCGGTCGCTGTAGACTTGCCTATGTTTGACAACGAGTCTTCGGACTATTGCATCAGTAAGCGGGAGATTATATCTGCTATCAAAGACAAGGACATCTTCTATGATTTATACACAACCATTTCCAATCGCGCCATTGACATGTACGTGAAAGCCGGGAGAAGAAAGTTCGCACTCAAATTACACGGCAGTCTCGCCGTTCTTGATGTGTAGGCTCACAATCCTGTTTAATCACCTCGGAAACTAAGTAATTGTGTACTGCAGCTACCGCGGAAGACTTTCCAACGCACTTACTATATTCTCGTCTCTTCCTGCACATTATGCTCCTCACGGATGGACATCCTTGGAGTCGTTGATGCTTTCGCGTGCGATCGACACCCACGCTGCATTAAAGAAACCGCATGACTGCGAGTGGATCCACATCCTTCTTGCATTTTTCAAGACATATGTGAACGACAGGAGTACGGAGCTAGTCATGTCTGATGAAGATATCACGGAATATATTACTGGACTTGTAGGCGCCCTTCGAGAGGCGGCCGAGAACCTTGATTCGGGTCATTGGTTTTACTCATGTTGCATGTTATTGTTCACTGATCGGGGTAATTTCCAGATCTCATTCACCCTGATCATCCCGTGATATCGATAAGCGTATCGGGCGATGCCAGCCCTAGCGAGGAGGAAGACAGTCTTTCCCTGGAAGTTACCATTCGAAACAGACTACCATGCGTATGGATCTTACCGAGCTTGCACATCGGTTGTTGATATTTTTCCCAGGACATCAACATCGACGAAGTCAGCGTGACGCTCACAGGACAAGACGCCAATCGTTTGAAGTTTGTGGCACAAGTCGATAAGCTCTTCCCCGGAGATAATCGTTTGACCTTGAGCTGTGCGGTTCGTCACTTTCCGGACACTTGCTTAAAGATTGTTGAGTAGAACCCGACAGACGGCGTGTTGTGGTATGTATGTCCTTGACAGTAGCGAGATCCAGATATCTCGACTTCGGTTTCAATGGAATTACAAGGCATCAGTGGCTACTATTCCCCTGATGGGAACAATGGTGTCGTTAGTACGACTCCCACATGATTCCCGAGGGTTGGATATCCAGCTACGTCAGTCGCATGAGGGTAAGTTCTCGTGTAGTTTCGTATATATTGATGCTCATGGCGCCACATTGCAAACAGTTGATCTTGGGGTAATCTCCCGAATGTTGTTGGTGCTGTCTACTGGGCGTAATGACATTTCTATGGCGACCATAAAGTTATCAGCACCCGGAGGAGTTAACTTTGACTACGCCAAAGCTCAGGTACAGAATCCAGGTCAGTAGTAATTCAGTTTCGCTTGGTATCCGGTACTGGTACATATCTAATCTGATAACAGTAGGAGAATTCGACCCTTCGGAAAGTTGCATGAAAATTGTTGATGTCCCAAAAGACACCCATTTGGACATCTTGGTCCCGCATACGGATGCTTCGAGGTTTCCTGCGATGGTGCGTCGGGAATCGTTCTTCTGTGGCTTACCCTTGATGAATCCCCCTAAGAAAATTGATGTCAAAGTAACCTACAGCACAATTCCACAGCCGACAATTACACGGACATTGAGAAAATCAATTATCGTTAACATTTCGCTTCCTATTGCAGTCAACGTCGAAGACTTCTTCCGCGGTGAAAGGTCAGTGTCCATCGACCTGGATCCACTGCATTTTAGTAACCCTTTCACAGGTTGTTTTCGAAATTTACTATATCTGCCGCGACCCGTCAATATGTTCGGCTATCCTCGGCGGATCTCCAAGGACCATCCCGTGGCCTCAAAGGCGTCAAGATTGCTAAGTATCAATCAAGTCATGCCATGATGGTGAGTCAGGTATTTGAGCGATGCCCACGGCAGCACCGACCCTTCGTTAGACAGTTGGACCGGAATATCCTGTCAATTATTTGTTCTCTATCGAGTCTGAACATGGGCCAGGTGCACGACAACTATTTTCGACTTTTCTGCTCCCAATTTAGCGAGATTCAGTTTTAGAGCCCCTTAACCTGGTTATTGTGTACCGCACGCTCCACGAAGGTAGCTCTCAAAATCTAATAGTTGGTGACTGATTAATCCGTGATACGGGCAGAGGTGGCGGCACTGGTACAGGAGATAATCGACGACGTTCTTGCCCAGACTTCGCACAATATTTCACAGGGTCGAGAACTGGCAGCGAATATCACCCAGTACCTGGAGGGTGATGCCGCATGGGTCGAGCTGTATAGCGCCACCGGCAAGCTTCTGATACCCAGCACATTGGAAATCGACGGGGGACTTAGAGAGCTATTCACTTCTTTACAGCAGGTGCCTTACGTTACCCCGATACGACTCGCACCTATTTATTTTATTTTTGTTTTATTTTCCAGAAGCTGGCGCACGGCAGACCGCCCACGGAGTCACCATCCCCATGGAGGGAAATCAGGATCCCAGTGGATATTCCACGGATGAACGTCAGTCTTGAGATTTGTCATTGCGAACGAGTTGACTCGAGACGATTCTATTCCAGATTATCGCTGCTGCACGTATCAGAGTTCACTCTAGCCCATTTGGAAGTGATGTTTCTCCTGAGAAGCCGGCTCCCATCTACGCTGGGCAGCCCATCTCCGGCACCTTGTCCATCAGAACATCTCTGCATTGGGCAGACCCAGAAAGCAAACGGCAGAAGTATATTCTGCGCTACGATATCGAGGAACGCATCAAAGATTGGCTTGTTTGCGGTCGCAAGCGAGGCGAATTTGTGGCTCAGGTAAGTGCAATGAACATGTCGATTTTAGTAACGCCACATACATCATTTATGTGAACACAGGATGCCGAGACTTTCAGTGTCCCCTTGACTTTCATAGCACTGCATCATGGAGAATTGAATCTTCCCAAAGTCGATGTCAAACCATTACCGCTTGCAGGCGATGGCATGACAACAAGTGTGTTGCCCAATACTGACACACACCAAGTTCATGGCGCAGAAACAATCTTGGTACTACCAAGAGGCGGGAGAAGCACGTTCGTGATTGGCATGGGATTAAAGGACGAATGATACGAAGACTATTATGACTAAACGTCCTCATCTTTTAAAACCGTCAGGCACTGCCGATTAATTCAGTAGAACTTTCAATTTGCGGATTTACCCTCAGGGTAACCAGCCCATATACCGAGGACTAGTGCGGAATTTGACACAAGCAAGACGCCAGACGACACTGAGGTCGAGGGGAACACGTTCCACGCAAATTCAATTCCGGCTATAATTGCCAGTCTGCCATCAAATAGATAAGGAAGACCGTCAAGCAGCGTCAAGCGAGTACTCACTGCAGGAAAAGTGGGTATTTTGTCCGCTGCGCCAGGAATGGGAGTTGTTGGAAGTACCAGGAATAAAATTGATAGTGCAACGACCGAGCAAAGAGGATGCCAATCAGATTGGAAGTCATAAGCACTGTGGCAACGTCTGCAGCACCAATGAGCAAGCAACGCTTAGCAAGCAGAGAGACGACCTCACAGTCAGCTGACACTGGTGAGAGCGTAGCAGGAAGCATCGGGCGGCGGAAGCCCTTGCGGAGTACGACAGCGACACCACCATCAGAGCGACACCACCTGAATAGGCCAAATGCAAGAAGCACTGTTACATGGCCGACGAGTAAGCCTCGCGCCCACGAACGACTGAGAAAAGTTTGTTCGTCCAGGAATCGCCAGTTGACTGTCCATTTGTACATGAACACGCGTGACAAATCGAAGGCATTCTGTAAATATGCGCAGGCGTCTTCTGCTAAAAATGAACGTGCGAGCACGATCTGGGAAATAACCAGGACCAGTAGATGGCGCATGGTGACCACTAAACCGTGGCGCTTGAAGAGAATGACCAGGAGACCAGGGAGGTACAACAACGCGGACATCTTTACAGATAATGCCAGGCTAGTCTGCTCGTCAGCTCCATTCAGATATAGCTCGCTCAACATTGAACCGACCTGAAAAACAGGATGCCCAAGTCGTCCGAAGCTCTTTGAAATGCCAATATAGCAGCCGGGAGGAGAACTGCTGACCAGCAGTCGTTGAATAGCCGCAAAACGAATATGGAATGTAGTCTCTTGCTGAGGGGTAAAAGTAGGACGGTCCAATTTGGCGCACCACCTTGCCTGTAAATGCAGGATACGAGAACGAGAGAGACGATATACAGTGCTCCATAGATTTGTTGCGCTAATCCAATGTTTCGACCGGCGTCGGTGATGCGATGTAAGAGGTAATGAATGTGAACATGCCCAGCGGGGTATCTTGTTGCCAACTGTGAGTCCTCAACAAAGTAGCAACGATTGAAACTCAAACTCACACTAGCGGACCAGTAGGGCCAACTATCTCAGCGTAATTCCGTTCTCCCTTGGAGTACAAGTCAATGTGGACCATATATGTCTCCCAGTCGATCTCTGTATCTGTTTGTCACATGGGTAGATGTAGTAGGAAAATATGGGTCGAGACTGACATGCAATAAAGTGGATAATGAGCTGGGTAAGGAATGCATCCCCGAGGATCACGATGCTGCTCAAACCCCAGAAATAGCGCTTGTCCAAGAGCAACGAACGGAGGACATCACTGGACGCAACAACGCGAGGTGGATTGGACATCTAGAGTCTTCAGGACTTAGGGCCAGGGGGGCTTGATATATTGCTTGATGTTGGATAGTATGGAGATAAACGACAAGGACACTGCCGACGTGTACGCTACCGTAAAGCAACGCAAGATTTGCTGTTACTCACGTACAAAGGGCTGAAGAGTCTCTCGCCATTGACACACTACGCACACTCCTGGCGCTGTCCCTGACAATCTCGTACTATGTATTATTTCAGAGTACATTCTCTGTCTATAGCAAGAACCCAAAGAACACATACGCATACACAATCTGCAACATGACAACACGTATCGGAAATGCGATCAAAACAAACAAGGATTTAGGTGGAGCAACAATCAGGGCGCGCAAGTCCGGAGCAGAGTTGAAGCAGTGGTGCAATGAGTACGGTAAGAGCAAGAGTGGAGAAGAAGACAATGAATAGAATACAGTGCTCAGCCTTTGCGTTGCATCAAGGCCGATCCCAGATTTTGTTGGGTATAGTCCATGGTACCAGGATCACGAGAAGGAGTATTGTGTCCAGACGGAAGTGGCGATGGCAGCCCAGATGTAATAAGGCCGCTGCCACCCGCCCCAAATACAAAACCGCCACTCAACCCTTCCATGGTGTCCGAATAGCCTGTTGTCATAGTCTTTGTCAACCAAATGGGAGGTTAGCACATGGCATCAACGCACCAGGCATGAGGACACTGTCCCAAAAATTGTTGCTGAAAATGTTTTCCATAGACAGCATTCCCATCCCTTCGTCGGATGTCGGCAGGGTGGCCATGGTTGGCGGGAATGTGGACATATCTGCAACAGGCCCCATCTCACTGGTGAGATAAAAGTCGTTTACGCCATTTGTAGACATCGTCGACCCAAAAAGGCTCATATCATTTTGTCCAACCGCCTCGTCACCGACCACGACTTCGGTTTGAGGTTGAGATTGCTGTTGCTGCTGGGGAACATCGGTCCGTGCGGAGATGAGTGCACGGAGGAATGTGCTGTACAGAGCGGGAGTGTGATGGGAGTTGATAGCGATATCACCGAGAACCGTCGCAATGTCTTTCACGAGGTCGATGATCTTCTGCTCATTCTGGATATATTGTTGGAATTCCGGCCGTATGAGCTGCAAGGATTATTCAGACAGTAGCAATTGCCTTTCCAATGCAACCACGTACCTTGAGCAAACTTAAGACGGCATACGACAAAAATACAAAGTGCGAGTCGGGCGAATATCTGAGAAAGCCTCGTGGTGCAAGTTCGTCGCGTGCAATGACGGCAACAGCTGTGGCTGAGGAGTAGCACTTTGAGAAGAAGTACGGAGTATCGACAGTCGAGCGTTGGATGGCATTCTGGAGTCCGAAGGAATGTATGACCAATGAATAATAGTGGAAGTAAAACATCATCATTGTGGAGGTATAGTCCTTCATAACCTCATCACCTACGTCGCAGTAAAAAATGAGATGCGGGCAATACAGCATATGGAAAACACTCACTCGTCATTACCGCATGGGTATTCATCCATTCATGCAGCCAGGTTACTATCTGCTGTTCAAACGCCTTGATTACCAACGGATAGTCGCAGTCCGTTTGGAGGCCGGACGGAGTACTGAGGCCAGAGTATAATAGATCCAAACTACGAGACACGATACGTTGCAATTCCTGAGAGACGGCTTCGATATGCTGACTAAGCGAGAAAATGAAGAAAAAAAGGACTCACAACATAGTTCGCAAGCGCTCGGTCACCGAGTGTACTTACAGGGGAGTTGATCCATTGAAGGACATTGCGTATAATAAAGCTACAAAGAACGCCAGTTCGGTCAGGTGATTCACACAGTTAGACAGAAATACCCACTCTTCCCGTATCGAATGAGGTTTGCCCATCTGAGCACTTGTACTCCTATCGAGCGCAAAGCACAGGAGCCAGGTGCGTTCGCGATTGTGTACTTCCTTGTCACGCGCACGACATTCCGGAGTATCTTGACTCGTCACTGCTGTCTTGCGGTGCAGATTTAAGTCGGTGGCCATCCTTCAAATCGCTGTGTCAAAAAGGTATATAACGTCACAGAGGACACACCGACCGGATAGCCATCCCCAGTAGTAACCATGTTTTGTCATACTCGTACCGCTCAACAGCACCACATCCCCATAATGTGAGCAAGAGATAGGCTTGCACAATTTCAAGAGATTTGTAACCACGAGCAGGTACGCTGAAAGCGAGCTTTTGCGCAAGCTCCGTGAGTTGTGAGTGAAGCTCTGGACGATGCGTATAGAACTTGGAGGCGATGGCGCAGACTACAGAATTGAGTGAACCCTATTCCGCAAGAGGTAGGGGGAAAGCAACATACTTGACGTAAGCAAGAACGGAGATCTCGAACAAACAAGGGACGGTGTATGGAATTCTTGATCCAAGAGGTGACAATGCATCTGTCAGGGTATCAGCAGCATATCAGCTGTACTGTAGCACCAAGACTAACATTCATATGGTCAAAGTAACTGATAGAGGTGTAAAGTTGAGTTTGGAGAAACGAATAGGAAAGCATATAGGATACTAACATATTGAATAACGCAACGACCTCTTCACTGCTCACAAAGTTTAGCATTTCGGGTTGTATTTGTCTTTCAATGTATAGCCGTCTGAGCGGCAAGATTGATATCGGACCTAAAAGGAATGAGCGGTGTGACATAACTTTGCAGAAAGAAATCACGAAACCCGGTCTGAAGTAATTGTCACTCGCGACGCCGAGCCGACGATCTGAATCAGCATCAGTTTGACGGGCGGTGAATGATGTTGTGATTCCGTGCGCTCTCCGATTCGCCAAACTCGCTTCCGCAAGCAAGCCCAAGGGATTCAATGCATTGTCTGGAAGGGAATGTAATTTGGGAGAGGCAGAAGTCTGGGCGGGATAATTCGACTGCGGGGGTGGGGATGGTGATTGCAAAAGCGCCTGAGTTTGAGCCGCTTGAGCCACTGGAGATGGTGAGCGGGAAATCATGCCAGATGTCATGCTCGGATTTCCGATGGACCTAAGGACGGTGTCCAGAGTCCGCTCCATTTTTCGAAGGGACCTTGTCAGGAGCTCGTGTTTTCTTGGGCTTGAGTTTGAGTGGTTAATATTTCACGAGGAACGAATGGTTGATGGGCTCACTTGGATGACCGTTTTCCACGGTTAGACTCTTCGAAAATACATTCGTGGTTGCCAGCGAGACAACGCTTGCAGGGTGGACCCTGCTCGGCGCCAACACATTTCATTTTAAGGCGGCGACAGACGGTACACGCGCTAGAGGAAGAGAATGAGGGGGAGGAGTGAATTGCGGAATAGGATGATCTCACCGAGCGCCCCTGGTTGACTTTGGCTTGGGTTCGTCCTTTTCGGCTGCAGGACTAGGGCCATCTGTGGAGTCATCAGTGCGGGTCTTCTTTCTGGTGGGATCGCCAAGCCCGCTGACGAAGGAGGGTGGGCGCTTTCCGTTTGTATTGGGGGGCGAAAAGGACATGTTTTCGGTTGGAGGGGTGCCGATGGTGTCGGATCCCTGAGAAGAGGGGGAAGAAAGGTTATGGGGGAGGGCGAGGTGATGGGACATGGCCTGCTGCTGAGGCTGGTGCTGGTGTTGATACGAGTAGTAAGGGGGGTACAAGGAAAGAGCAGGGTCGATCTGCGGGGAACGCGGCGGGGGCATGGTAGGCTGTGGAATGCCGTGGTCCTGGTGATGCATGGTCATGATGAAGTTGAACTTGTGAGATTGGCCGAGGTAATACTGCGGATAACAGGGGGTGGGAGACAAGGGCATGAGGATCATTTTGGCGGAGGGCGATAAAGGGACGACTTACGGGCGAATCGCTGGTAGATATAAGGCAAGGGAGGAGGAAACGCAGGGATGAGCACCACGTGCGAGTTGGAGACGGTATGAGAACGGAACTGAACGCGGCGGGGGTGGCGCGGACGAGAGCGAACGGACGAAAGTCTTTGGTCTAAAAACGACCAAACCCAAAACGTTTCCTAGTGGGAACCCTCTCGAGCTCTCGAGCATTCAATTCAATTGACTCGCTGCTCTTCGTGGACGTCCAAATAACTCTTGTACGTATTATCGCTTCAGCCGCTGACAGACATGGGAGTCCTCTCTCCGCGCTTCACCGGCGACCGCAGACAGCATATTCAATGCTTGTACAGATGACCGCTTGATACCCGAGCCGTCCAGTTCGTCGACCCGTCTCCTCTTGATGTCATCACTGACCCCAGCCTGTCCTTGTCTCGCCTCCTCGATCGCGTTACGACACCTCCTCCGTAAATCCCTGCATCGCTTTCCATTACTCCTCCCAGTCTCATTGCCTGCGATACCACGCTGCCAACCCTGCTCACTATCCAGCTTGCAACGTGGTATGGAAGCACGTGCTCCCCACTGACAATAGACAAGAATAGATATCAAAATGTAATGTTGAATCCCTCCCGAAGTCGTCTACACCATCTCCAGATGGTGGGACAATTTAGGTCTCATTGTTCGAAGATAGCCCTGGCGACTCATTGATATGGTGTCGCCTAGTCCCTAACACACTAATCTGGTCGTCTAGCCGTGAGACCATGGTTTGTCATGTTGTCCTCCAAGTCCCGTGCTCATCTGAGCCACGCCAACCAATCCTGTCAACATCGGCGCGGCCCATCTAGGGTTTCGGACACCCTGTATCATTAGCAAGTCGCTTGCGTGCGCTGCCTCATAACACCCTGCCCTGAGTACAAGTCCATGTTTGATATGCAGGGACACACTCTTTGGGAGGTTGTGAAGTTCTCACCACCTCGCTATCACCCTTCTCTCCATCATTGACATCCAGCAGTCCAAATCGAGGCAGCCAACCACATTATGCTTTTTACGGCAGGCTCACCAGAACGATCGGATCTGGTGGACTTTCCTTGGATGGATCCTCATGCATCTTATCTCCTTTGAAGTACTAACAATACCCTCCTACACCAATCCATCTCCGACCTCTGAGATGCCAATAGCTCAATCTCATCCCTGTACATCCGCAAGGAACACTCCGAGCCTCGCTCTCCCAACACGAGTATAGTTTCAGATAGCGCAGGTGACATATAACTGCGGTCAGCCAGCTCGATATGTGTGTGTGTGGTGTGTGGACGTTTTCTTATCTATGCTCTATATTCATGTGGGCACGAGAGAGCGATCAATCGCGCAATATCTTTGACCTTCTTTTGGCCGTGGCCAGCCAATTACCGTGCCACTACTTTTGTAGCTTCCTCTGCAGCGTCGATAATTCCCGTCTACCGTTGGGAAAGTCAATTGATGAGGGTCGTTAAACCGTGACCATATAACTCCAGATCCCCGTTTGACTCCGGAGTTGTCGACTATGTCTCTGAAGCCTTTTCGGTAAGTTTACACTTTGCACCATGGACAAAGAGCACGGGTTACTGCCGAGCTTCAGTTCGCATATTTGATTGGTCCCTTTAGACTCCACGATAATGTCCGTATTACAGAATTCAAGGTCGTGCGCCGCCATGAGTTTTACAGCTGACAATGATCTTGCTTATGGAGACAAATATGGACTCGAGACAGCAACGGGGCCTCTATTATTGTTTCTTGATGGTAACAATGTGGACATAGTATACCAAGTTTTGAAGTCTCTGGCTTCTTCTATGTGAAAAAATATGATCTATCTAAAACATGTTGTTTCGATAGGGGTTTGTATAAACCCTGGAAATACAGGCCTCAAAATAAATTGCTTGACAATGTCCTTGGTCTCATTGGACATTACTCGCGAGGATTCAAACGATCGCGTGTATCCTCTTGAAAGTTGTATTTCGTCTGCCCTTCAATACCCAAATTCCGTCATCTCATGGACTTCTTACTGGAAGCCTGTCACTTACTACGTATAGTACGGAAGAAAGGGCAATTGGAGAATTCTGGCGATGACGAAACCACCCATGTCGGCTACCGAGTTGAAGTTGCTGAATCCCCACATCCGGTGAGGATTTCATACCCCCACCGGCCCAGTCCATCTCTCTGGGCTCGCGTAAAACATTTCCCTCGACACCCTGTTACATCTGTAGAACGAAATCAAGAACAATCGTCAAGCCTTATCCGGGATCTCCTGATGCCATGGACGTGTTTACAGCCATCGGGGCCCGACTTCAATGAGCGTTTCCAAGATCTGACCTTGTCCCGACAAGCGATGAATTATTTTAGACTCTTTCTCGGAGTGTCTAAGAAGTTAGAACAGTAGTCAGCCATTGTTGGGCGGCGGGCTGCTTTATGTGAATCCATGCCTGACCTTCCACGATAGGTTCTACTTGAAGTCCAACTACCACAGGACCGACAAATCGTCAATTGACACCCCAGACACGGATGAATCGAGCTAGGTCTACCAGCGCGTGATGCAGAAAGCGGAACCCCTTCAATTTTATCGCGGAGGACGGGACCAATGATTGTTCTACCACCGGTGCCTGGCAATATTGGAGGATGGCCCATGGTCACTGACAGCATTGTGCGGCGTCCGACGGCAATATTGTTGCTTCGCTCCATGTGCTCGAACACTACAATTCACTCTGCTTATTTAATTTTTCTAGCACTCGGTGGGCTTTGCTTCTCCCAGGAAAAACGTTAAGTAGGGTTGTGGGACCCGTTCGCGAGCGATTAAGCGATCATTTACACCGCATGGCGGCCTGCGCTCATGACCCGCACGCACTTCGCTTTATAATTACACTACCACATAATACTTTTAAGAATAGATGCTGCTACTAATTCGGTACCGAACTTGCGACAAGTACTAACCACTGGCTCTGGGGAACGGGACAAAGCTGCAAGTAGCAGGTGATGAAGATCAAGGGGTTTATCAATGATCGAACACTGCTCTGTGCAATCCGTTCGCTAGCGCATCAGAAATTCTGACACTTTATTGTGACGCAAATCAACGTTGGCAGAAAACACCAACCAGCGGCAACGCCGGAAATTTATTCTGTGAGGAGGTATCCTGTCGCTGGTACGGGGGTGGTTCTTTGTGCTTGAGTTCGTCAGTTCTTCGACTTTGAGAAACTTGGGGTCGTGAAAACACTCTACAGTTCAAGATACTCTGGAACCGTTCGTCAGTATGTACACGTGTGAGTCTGAAGTCACTTTCAATATACACTTATCCGAAATTGTTATCGACAAAGAGTCAAAGTGCCAGGTGCAAGCGGGTCTTCGAACACGTTTACCACTTGAACAGACGTACCAGACAAATGGCAGGCTCGGAGCCCCGATCGGTAACCTGGGACAGTTCGAACGGGTTAGCCATTGACGAAGGGAACTGGTACGAGTTCCTCGACACGGCATAAATGAGTGCATCCATGTAGAGCATTGAATAGGCACAGAGAGTAACGGTACCGAAAGAGTTTTCATTTCGGAAAGCGGCATATGCGATTTCTGCCGATTTCTCCACATTCATTGGGTAGGAGCTCAGATCTGTGTGGGAAAAACGACCGCTGCCCACCTCGTTGTGAAATCGAGATGCCAGATGGGTCTAAGGAAAGACAGTGAGTGGTGGAACGACGGAAGTCCAGAGTCTAAAATGAATCCACAACGTCGGTGCGGGACATGGGGTATACCAGATTGATACAGAGAAACTTTGGAGTTAAGGAAATCCCGCAACGACGTCGAGCTCTTGGCTGTTCTCAGTAGTCTGAAAGAGAACAAAGTCGTGCTCGGCAGCCCGGCAGCCGGATGCCGCGAGCCCATGTCCTCTCGGAGATTGAAGCGGCATCTGAAAGTAACTTTGCTTGGGTTGTGCAGGCAGAGTGGCTTTGATGCGCGTTCACAGATACTCTCCTCTTCCTCCACCACTTCTCTAACGCGGCTATGAGCCCCCAAGCACGTCCTTCGTTGGTGCTGGCACCATCAGTAAATACTACTACGTATGTTCTTCCAAAGCCTCCAAGTTCATGTTCACATACTGACGCGTCGGTCTGTGGACCAGCGTGGTGACCACGACAACAACGACGACCACGTATGCCCCAATCCAATTGCCACCCCTACCCCCGCCTTCGGAGCCCAAGAATCCGAAGGACTACCCTTTGTTACACGCTAACTTACCTGCATCTCTTCGGAGATTCTCTCTCGTCTTTCCAGGAGGCACTCACGCTACCTTCCGAGATGGTGAGGATGGCGAGGAGGAGATGCGGGAAGAAGAACCAGTGGCAAGCGGGGTTGGTTGGAGGATGCTCAAACCCGAGGAAACGGCTGAACAGGCCAAGGTGGTTGGTCTCGTCGAGGCGGTCGAGCGCTTTGGTAGAAAGCGGTCACACGGAGTTGACAACATGATGGAGGGTGTAGAACCAACGATAGAACGAGAGGCGCATACTCCTCCGAGAAAGAAAGCGAGACCCACACATATACCTCCAATTACTACGATGAATGTCGCGGCGCCACCTTCACCTCTCCCATCTCCCCATGGCTCACCATCACCACAGACAATTTGGCCTTCTGCACCTCCAAGCGGTGCCTCCTCACCGCATCCGCAGCCCCCACTTCAGCCCGATCTCGGTCTTACAACGCTCCTGACACTCCCATCACTATTGACACATTTCACAAATTTGCCGCAGCAGTTACAGTCGCATTTTCTGCTCACTCTTTTACGGCATTCTCCGTTACCGGTTTTGCGGACTCTCCACTCTGTTTTAACCCCGACTTTGGCGCGGGATTTCTTGACACTCCTTCCCCCAGAGCTTGTATCACACATCCTCAGTTATCTCCCATACTCAACGCTTGCACGAGCTTCGCGAGTCTCGAGATCCTGGCATGCTATCATTGATTCAGATCCAATGCTCTGGAGGGACCTTCTCAAGAGCACAAAAATCTGGTTCGGAGGTGATAGTGAACGAGCTTTCGCACGCTCTATCTACGCACGTCGTCTGGCGGAAGCCTGTAAGATACTTTCTACTCTACCCCTCCCTCACCCATACAAATTACTCTTCAAATCGCGACACCTTACTCGGACACGCTGGGTAACAAACGAGATGCCAAAACATCATACGTTCCCCGCTCATGGAACTTCTGTCGTGACCTGTCTATTGCTTTCGCACGGGCGTATCATATCGGCATCAGATGACCACTCAATACATGTTTATTCACCAGTCACGGGCGAGCTTTTACAATCCTTGGATGGTCATGACGGAGGCGTTTGGGCTTTAGCGGCTACCAAGGATACACTTGTTAGCGGTTCCACTGATCGCACCGTCCGGATCTGGAACCTGGCGACTGGACGATGCACTCATGTATTTGCTGGGCATACCAGCACCGTTCGTTGCCTTGCTATCGTCAAGCCTGAATGGGTTGAGATTGAAGGTGAAGGTGGTGTTATTTCTAGGGAGAGATGGCCCAAGCGATCTGTGATTGTGACTGGGAGTCGTGATCACTCTTTACGAGTATGGACGTTACCTCGTCCAGGTGACCCTGAATATCGATGGGTGGGTGCGGATGACGCGGATGTTGAGTTGTCTGAGGTAGGCTGCTACTGCTAACTTTAGTCTTTGTCTCATCTGATTATTTATTTAGGAGGACATCGATGAAAACCCATATCATAAATTGCATCTCGAAGGTCATGATCATGCAGTTCGCGCCTTAGCCGCTCGCGGTCGTACTCTTGTATCTGGTAGCTACGACTGCACCGTGCGGATATGGGATATTGTTACGGGCGAGTGTAAATTGATCTTGGTTGGCCATACTCAAAAGGGTAAGCTGTTCCGTGTCTCACACTCAAGATCTTTCGTATTTATGGTGTCTTCAGTGTACAGTGTCGTGTTGGACCTCAATCGTAGTATCGCATGTTCAGGATCCATGGACGGGACTGTTCGCATCTGGAATTTGCGTAACGGACAGTGTCAGCATACACTAGCAGGGCACACTTCTCTGGTCGGTTTGCTAGGCCTTTCACCGTCTTTTCTCGTCTCCGCCGCGGCCGACTCTACACTGCGTATTTGGGACCCAGACACAGGTGAACTGCGCCACACGCTTGCCGCCCATGCGGGCGCCATCACATGCTTCCAACACGACGAGTTCAAAGTTCTTAGTGGGTCCGATGGAACGTTGAAGATGTGGAATATTCGTGATGGAACGGTCGTGCGAGATCTGCTCACTGGGATCAACGGCGTATGGCAAGTTGTCTTCGAGGGTAGATGCTGCGTGGCAGCGAGCAACCGCAACACAACAACTATGCTCGATGTCTGGGACTTTGGAACCGAAGGTGATGATGATTGGATTGGAGAACCGCCTGGTGGGATATATGATGACGACACGGAGGATGACAGTGAAGCAGAGGGGCAGGCAGATGTCGATGCAATGGATCAGGATCTCGAGGTTGACCCATCAGAACAGTCAACAGAGCAAGGAGGACCGATCCGCGATATTGTTGATGATAACGATTCCTCACGTATCCCATCTGACACAGAGGACGAGTCGATGGAGCGAGGTGACGGAGTTGGGAGCTCAAAGTGGGCGAGAAGCACGTCCTCCCGGCCGACAGTTTCTCGCCGTAGCAGAGCGCTGGGAGGGGAGAGTTCGCTGAGGCGTAGTAATCCTCTCCCTTTGGACGGTATACCTGCACGTTTACCGACGAACGAGACGCCAACGCGCCCAAGGATACGGCCAGCCGCAAGGAATGGCGGCAGACGGTAGCACTTTGACTGATCCGGTGGAGGTCCTCAGAACACAGTTGGTGCATCAACTTATTTTTCGTCGCAGCTAGCTTTGGACGTTTGTTGCGATCTTCATACTTTAGGAAGTCGTTCGTTGACTCCTCCATGGGGGTACTCTCCCGACTCATTCGTTAGGGATGGTGTTTATGTTGGACGGTTGTACGAGGCACATCAAGTTAGATTAACATTAACATGTTCGGATTACAAAGTACTCGTGGGAATTAGATAGTAATTTATGGTCTCTCCTGCCGCGAGGCTCAAACTCGAACGACATCGATGGATTCCTTCGACAACTTTCAATACGATTCCGCCTCTTCTTACGGCGGCGCGCACAGCGTCGTCGACGACAACTCTTCTGTCTATACCGCGACCACCAACACCCCAGTTGATCTCAGCAGCCTTTCCATCGCCGACGATCGTTCTCTCGTCTCGTCCACAGACCGCAATGGCCACCATCACCACCCCTCACGTTCCACGATAGATGAGGATTTCGATGCTGTCCTTGACGACTTGAAGGACGAAGGCTCTGTGGATCTACCACCGCACGCTTGCAGGTGTGCAGACCATCTCACTTCAACTCTCTGCAGCTAATACGTGCTATCCAGTTACTGTGGGATTCATTCCCCAGCGTCGGTCGTCAAATGCCTTATTTGCTCTAAATGGTTCTGCAACTCTCGCGGAAACACTTCTGCGTCACACATAGTCAATCATCTAGTCAGGGCCAAGCACAAGGAAGTAATCTTGCATGCTGAGAGTCCACTCGGTGAAACAACTCCAGAATGCTACAACTGTGGTAGCAAAAATGTTTTCATGTTGGGTTTTATACCTGCAAAGAGTGATACCGTAGTCGTTTTATTATGCCGGTATGTCTATTCACTTTGATCACCTCTACTCCTCTCACCCACCTTTTCAGTCAACCTTGCGCAGCAACCACGAAAGACATGTCGTGGAACGCCGCCCTCTGGGCTCCGTTGATCGACGACCGTTCTTTTCTTTCCTGGTTGGTAAAACCCCCTAGCGAGACTGAACAACTCCGTTCCCGTCAGATCTCATTTAATCAAATTAACCGGCTAGAAGACCTTTGGCGCGAAAATGCCAATGCCACCCTTGAGGATCTAGAGAAGCCTGGTGTTGACGACGAGCCACAATCAATTCTGATGCGATATGAGGATGCTTATCAATACCAGAACATCTTCGGTCCCCTGGTCAAGATAGAGGCAGACTACGACAAACGACTCAAGGAGAGCCAGACCCAAACAGATATCACTGTGCGTTGGGACCTTGGTTTGAACCAGAAGAGGGTGGCATGGTTTTACTTGCCGAAACTTGAGAGTGGTGAAGTAAGGCTTGCGGTGGGTGACGAGTTGAGGGTGAGGTATCAGGGCGAATTGCACAAGGCTTGGGATGGAGTTGGCCATGTCATCAAAATACCGAACAGTAGGCCAGCCCCCCCACAGTTTTGTTCCTCACTAGCTAATCCCCATTTATAGACGTATCTGATGAAATTGGATTGGAGCTTCGAAGGACAGAGGGGGTTCCCACTGAGATTACCCATGGTTTCTCGGCCGACTTCGTCTGGAAGTCGACCAGCTTCGATCGGATGCAACTGGCTATGAAGACATTTGCAGTGGACGAGAAGAGTGTGAACGGTTATATCGTAAGCATGAGTTGAGAGTTTATTATGCAGTGGACAACGCTAATGCATAGAATTAGTATCATAAACTTTTGGGTCACGAAGTGGAGCCACAGGTTCTTCGAACCCAGATGCCTAAACGCTTCTCTGCGCCAGGGCTCCCAGAGTTGAACCATTCGCAGATGTACGCGGTTAAGAGTGTCCTCCAGAAACCACTGAGCCTTATCCAAGGCCCTCCCGGAACCGGCAAGACGGTCACCTCCGCGTCGATCGTCTACCATCTGGCCAAGATGAATCCAGGTCAAGTGCTCGTCTGTGCACCCTCCAACGTCGCCGTCGACCAATTAACGGAGAAGATACATGCCACGGGCTTGAAGGTTGTCCGCCTTACAGCCAAATCCCGCGAGGCACTGGATTCTAGCGTTGCGTTCTTAACATTGCATCAGCAAGTCGCAAATAGTACCACTCATGTTGAGCTTCAAAAGCTCATTCAATTGAAGAATGAACAAGGAGAGCTGAGCTCAAACGATGAGCGCAAATACAAGATCCTCATCCGCCAGTGCGAGAAGGAGATCCTGAGTGTGGCAGATGTGATCTGTTGCACATGTGTTGGTGCTGGTGATCCGAGGTTGAGCAAGTTCAAGTTCAGAACCGTCCTTATCGATGAAGCTACCCAAGCTGCCGAACCAGGTATGTCTTGCACAACTTCTCCATGGTCAATTACTTGAACCTTGATGTCCAGAGTGTATGATTCCTCTCGTCCTTGGTTGCAAACAAGTTGTCTTGGTTGGCGACCATCAACAGCTCGGACCAGTCATTATGAACAAGAAAGCTGCCCGCGCCGGCCTCACGCAGTCGCTTTTTGAGCGCCTCGTTGTCCTTGGCAACCGCCCAATTCGACTTCAAGTTCAGTATCGTATGCACCCGTGTTGCTCGGAATTCCCGTCCAATATGTTCTATGAAGGCACATTGCAGAATGGTGTTACTGCTCCTGAGCGTCTTCGCAAGAACGTCGACTTCCCCTGGCCTGTTCCTGATACTCCAATGTTCTTCTACCAGAACCTGGGACAGGAAGAGATATCGTCTAGTGGAACGTCTTTCCTCAACAGGTACGTAGCATTGGATTACTCCCGAGTTGAACTCATACATTGTTCACAGAACGGAAGCCTCAAACGTGGAAAAGATTGTCACGAAATTCTTCAAGTCGGGTGTTGTTCCTGCGCAGATTGGTGTCGTTACCCCATACGAAGGACAGCGCTCCTACATCGTCAACTACATGCAATTTAACGGTTCGCTTAAGAAGGACCTGTATAAGGAGATCGAAGTTGCTAGCGTGGACGCATTCCAAGGCAGAGAAAAGGACTATATCATCCTCAGCTGTGTCAGGAGCAACGAGCACCAAGGGATTGGTTTCCTGAACGATCCTCGACGATTAAACGTCGCTCTCACTCGCGCCAAATATGGCATCGTCATTCTTGGGAATCCAAAAGTCTTGAGCAAGGTAAGCTACATTGAATAACTTATGAGTGCCTAGATTGCTCAATGTTCGCCCACAGCACCCCCTGTGGCATTACCTGCTTACCCATTACAAGGAGAAGGGTTGTTTGGTTGAAGGTCCGCTTAACAACCTCCAACCCAGCATGATCCAGTTCAGCAAACCCCGCCGTGCTCTCAAGATGGACTCGTTCCGCCGACACGAGACTACCGCGCGCGAGTACTTGCCCAGCAGCGGCACTGGGCGCTCTGGCACCCCGAGCCGCTTTGACG
>JBBPQD010000055.1:0-23697 GCA_038092355.1 Caloboletus inedulis
ATCGTCGACGTACTCATGTATGACACACGGCAAGATGTTGCTCTTGTTCAACAAGAAGACTTGGTTATGTTGGGGCGGCTAGTTTTCGCGTTGTGTTGTGGCAACCTTGCTGCGATGAATACGCTTCCCAAAGCGTTAGACCTGATGGAAAGGATGTATTCTGTGGATGTCAAAGCGTTGGCGCTGTACCTCATCAAGCCTGGTTCGTACAAGGTGAACGGGTACCTTTCTGAGGACCAAGATGATTCTAATGGCGGATCCCTTGGTGGAACAGAGTATTGCGGAGGTCATTGAAATGATCGGTAAGAATCGGTTGCTTCGTGAGATGGATGAGGTTCAAATGTAGGTATCCAAGTTGCCTGCTGGGAACTGTGTTCTGATTTTTCCCTTGGTCATAGTGGCACCGACAGGCTCGAGAGCGAGCTTGCTAGTGAGCTTGAGAATGGTCGTTTGGTTCGTTTGCTGTGCAAATTTGGGTTCATCAATGAGCGGCCAGAGTGTGTGCTTTTGCCGTTCACGACTGGACGGGTTACTGAGTTTGACTGTCAGGTTTGCACGTGAGCCACGTTGGTCTGAAACGGGTGACAGGTATATCATTAAGTTGTTCCGCGACTACGTGTTCCACCAAGTGGACGAGAATGGAAACCCTGTCGTCAACTTGTCGCATGTTCTCGCTTGCCTGAACAAGGTTGGTACCGAGGAAATTTATTTATGCAATCGGGTGCACAATATCATTTTCGTAACAGCTTGACAGTGGAACGGACGAACGCATCATGCTGGTCTCCCGGGACGAACAAAGCTGCCTAGTTGTGAGCTACAAGGAGGTCAAGTCTTGTATTGATGCTGCCTTTAGGTGTGTTACACCCGAGTTGCTGACCGTGCTCGTGTCGACTTACTCTACGTGCTGCAGTGATCTGTCCAGGGCTTCGCGCTGAACACAAGACTTATACTTAGAGATAAAATAGGTAGAATTTCGAAAAAAGACACAGAAAATACATAAAAATAGTTGACTCTGGAGTGTGTTGTGTGGCATCTATTGAGCGGTGTGAGAGTGCGAGATTGAAGATCAAGTTGATCATGTGAATGCGAGTTGTCCCGCCCACTTCCTTGTACTACTACACTGATGCCATCAGCTACTCGCCTCCCAGTCCTCCCGCTCCCCCACCCGCTCCTTCTTCTTCCTACCGCAAGGCTCACCGTCCCAATCTCGAGGGCACTTGCAGACAGTCTCCTCACTATTCTTGACGACTCTGAAGCTGGACAGCCAGTTCTCGCGGCCATCCCAGTCCCGGTGCCCCTCGAGCCTCCCAACAGTGATGTAGCTGCGGTGCCTCCCGTCATGGCTAATGATTCACCACCCACCCACGGGGTTGCTGCCCGTGTCGTCCGTCTCGTTCGCGCCCGCAACATGGCTTCGCCCGCCCCTCGCTTCCCCTACCTGCTCTATCTCCATGGTTTGGCCCGCATTCGCCTTCTCCAGCCTCTCGACTTGGACCCCTCCACTCTTGATTCTCTCCCACAGCATGCGGTCGCCTACCCCCCACCCGACACGACACCCTCTCATGAGGCCGTTGAGGCGTTTAAAGACGCTGCCCTCAGGTTGCTCGACCGGCTCGCCAAGGATTCTGTCCAAGCTCAGAGGAAAGACGAGTGGCTCAAGGTCGCCTCCATGGTTGAAGACATCTCCGACCAACGCGCCGCATGGATGGCCGACGTCCTCGTCGCAGCCATCTCAGGACAATACGCGGATAAACTCGGTGAGTCCAGATCCCTGTCTTTTCTTTTTTGTTCCCAAGAATAAATGTCACATGGAAATGTCCGCTAAACCGATACCGTGAGACAGATTTTCTCACAGCAATTGAGGTCGAGGACCGTCTTCGCCGTGCGACCGAGCTCTTTATTAAACAATTGTCTATTTCGGAGGTCTCGAAGAAGATTGCTAGTGCTGTTGACGAATCACTTTCTCGCCAGCAAAAGGAGTTTTTCCTCCGTCAGCAACTCGCAGCAATTCAACGCGAGCTCCATAGCTTGCATAGTACACCTCCTGGACAAATCGGCACCCCTGGTGGGATCGGTTTTGGAACGGGAAACTCGAGCAGTGAATTGGACGAGGACGAACAGGCAGATGCGGATGACCTTGCAGACCTTCGGAACAAGATTGAAGCCCTTGACGCAGGTAGCGAGGAGAGAAAGGTTGGTGTAAGGGAATGGAAGAGATTGAAACGCATTCCCCAGGGTAGTGTCGAGAATGGCGTCGTCAGAACATATGTGAGACTCTGTTGTACGCAAGGGGTGCAAATGCTGACTCTGAGGCCTAGCTCGAATGGTTGACGAGTATCCCATGGCCGTCTGCACTAGCTTCCCAGACGACTGTGCGGGACGCACTCATGGATTCGGGGTTCTTGGCTAAGGCTCGGTAAGTCATCGCCTAGTGCAACATCATTTCCTCCTGCTAGTGTTGCTGTTGTTGCTGATGAATACATTCATAGCGCTCAGCTCGATGCAGACCACTATGGTCTCAAGCAAATTAAACGCCGCCTAATAGAATTCCTTGCAGTTGTCCGATTGCACGCAATTGCCGATGAAGCCGCTTCGTCACCCCCGATCACGGCAGCAGCTCAAGAGCCCGTGCATAATCCTGCCGAGGCTTCATCAGACCGATCTAACTCCGATCGCGCACTGGTCCCTGTTTCAAACGGAGGTGCTGTCTCGCGACAATGTTCGACTCCTATGGAACCACCTAAAGCGTCGTCACCGAAGAGGAAGAAGGGTGTGAAAGGTCCGATACTATTGTAAGTGGCGACAGTTATTTGAACCTCGAGTACTGAATCAATTTCGCTGAACCTGTAGGTTTGTTGGCCCACCTGGAACAGGAAAGACCTCACTCGGACAGTCGATCGCAAAAGCTTTGAATCGACCGTTTCAACGGATATCCCTCGGCGGTGTGCGTGACGAGGCTGAGATTAGGTTGTTATTCTCGCTTTCATATCACGAGGAATAAGGAACTCAGATAGGACTATATACAGGGGACACCGAAGAACATACGTCGCATCGGGCCCCGGTATGATCGTCCAGGCGCTTCGAAAAGCTGGGAGGAGTGACCCTGTCATATTACTGTGCGTCCTTTTCGTAGTGATAAATCGTTCTGGGATATCGACCTAGCGTTTTTACACAGCGATGAAATCGACAAGGTCGGTCATAACAACTTTCACGGTGATCCATCAGCTGCTTTGCTGGAGGTGCTTGACCCCGAACAGAACCACTCGTTCAATGCAAGTATAGGTCGTTGTGATGCTATCGGGAGAGTCACTTATAGACAATCTTCAGGACCACTATATCAACGTCCCCGTCGACCTCAGCCAAGTGCTCTTCATCTGCACCTCAAACACGCTCGAGACGATATCTGCTCCGCTGCTAGATCGATGTGAAGTCGTCGAGTTGTCGGGGTATACCTACGACGAGAAGATGCACATTGCGCGACGGTTCCTCCTACCGAAACAAATTGATGCAAATGGATTATCTCCATCCCAACTCCAGCTCACGGATGACGCCGTGCTCCACATTGCTACGGTATATACCCGTGAAGCAGGCGTGCGTAGTCTCGAGCGGGCGATCGGAGCAGTTGTCAGGTTCAAAGTTGTAGAGTGGACAGAGTACCTTGATGCTGGCGCAAGCGAGGGAGAGAACCGCAAGGAATGGCAAGGTATTGTCGAGAAAAGTGAACTGGAGAAGATCCTTGGCGTGCCCCGGTGGGACGGCGAAGAACGAGAACGGGAGGAGAAACGCGGCGTCGTTTACGGGCTCGTTGTCACTGGCATGGGCGAAGGAGGGATCTTGCCTGTTGAGAGCACAGCTCTTCCTGGTACTGGGAGACTGAAATTGACAGGTAGTTTGGGGGACGTCATCAAAGAGAGCGGGGAGATTGCCCTGAGCTGGGTGAAGTCCCATGTATTCGAACTTGGGATTACGGCTGGGCGGGGCATTGACCCTCTCAAGGTCCCAACCTCTATTGATATTCATCTTCATCTTCCTGCGGGAGCTCAGAAAAAGGATGGTCCAAGCGCAGGTATCGCCATGGTGAGCAACCTCCGTATTGAGCATCCACTCACTTGTCTCACTCGCGGTGTTTTCAGACGTGTGCATTTGTATCGTTGCTCAGTGGCGCAACAGTTCCAAAGGATGTTGCAATGACGGGCGAGGTTAGTTCGCGGAGAGCGCGCGCATCGCATGTCGATTTATCCCCATCTCAATTTTTTTTTCTTATCAGATCACGCTTCGCGGGCGAGTCACGCCGGTGGGGGGAATTCGGATGAAAGTCCTTGGTGCTTACCGGGCACAAATACGCAAGGTCATTCTTCCGTGGGCGAACAGAAAAGATGTCGAACACGACGTTTCGCCCGAGATACGACGCGAGATGCAGTTTTGTTTCGTGCGAACGATTGACGAGGCGCTCGAAGCAGCATTCGGGCCTGGAACGCTGGGCTGGAGGAGGGAGGCTGTCTTGCTAGAGAGTAGATTGTAATTTATGTGTCATCTCGATTGTTTTTGCTCTGTGCTTTCCCAGACACGAGCGCTATTGTACATGCTGAATACAAGTGAATGACGCCGTGTATCACTAAATCCTCATGAATGGATGGTTCCGTGGGGCAGACTGGTGCTGAATTCTACATAGTCTCCAGTCGGTCGCACATGGTGATAATTAAATGCATTGTCAGAATACAGAATCACTTGGCAGGAGTGATCGACAAAAGAGGACAGGCACTCGCCGAATCCGATAGTTACTTGGTTGTTCGAGCAAAAGGAAAGAAGAAAAACTAAAATTACCAAAACCACAAGCTACCGTCTTCTATTACATGCGAATGCAAAAAAAAAAAGGGAATGATATGATGTGCCTCCTTCAGATGGCGATTGACGGAATGTGACACCCAGAATCCGGGAGTCGAGATGCGGAAACCAAGGGGTGCCAAAGTTGATTAGTTCACTTGCACCGGTGAGATATAAAGGGAATGAATCTGAAAGCATCCAATGGGTCAAGGAATGTGCCCGTGGTGACTCTATGCCGTCGCGTGTTTGATCATCTGAATGAAAGAAGACTATCTGAGAGGGTGGTGTCTTTATGAATAAAAACCGATCTCACCTCACGGGCCCAACGCATAGTCTTTTTCGTTTCTGCCGACATACCACGCTTGTTCCGTAGGTCTGACGCTATCCATTCGGAAAGCAGCAGTTGTTTGAGCTGACCGTTGGGGAAGCAGTCCGCGAGGTCACCCAAAAGGCCGAAACACAACTTGACAGTAGTTTCCGACCGGTCATCATCAGCCAGGGACCGTTGGACGAGCTCCAGGATACTCGACGAGTGAGGAAGTAACAATTCAACTGGAGAAGATGTTGGTGAGGGAGGAAGAACATGCAAACTGACGGCATACCTTTGTCAGTGTTCTTGAAACCAGTAATGACTCCCGTATAAGCTTCTAAAATACCCTCGCGCAGTTGAGTCACGTAATCAACTAGATCAAAATCAAGCTATCAAACTATGGAGTAAGTGGACACAATAAAAAAAACGAAGTAGAAAAGCGTACAGGATTGGGTTGAAGAGCACCAGCCTGCCTCAGCACACTCATCGTGGTGTCAACATAGGGTTCAAACGCAACACTAATCGCGAGTGCAATGTCACCGAAGCACGACAGTATAGAGATCTTGACGTTGCGATTCAAAACTTCACTCTGGAGATTCTCCAGCAGGACATTCATGAATGCGCCGGCGTATTGCGCGCTCTGATCACCTAATGCGCGCGAGATGTCACCAATAATGCCGACGGCAACCATGCACAATTGGGTATCTTCGTGCGACTTGAGAGCGGTGTATAAGTATGGCAAAAACGCCTGGATATATGGCGAAAAGCCTGCCTCGAGGGCTATGGTGAAAAACAGTATTAAGAAACTACCCAGTGATGAAGGATAGGTGTGACTTGCCAGATGCTAATGATCCAACAACCAAGAACGCGTCTTCAAGAACAGTCGATGTCTTTCCAGCTGCCCGGATGAGTTCGATGATGATAGTCATGATACGATCTGCCATGGGTTGAATACCGTCATTCAGCCGACGAACAACACTCTATAAACCAGTCAGTTTAAACCCTATATCATAGTGGTAAAGGACAGCTCACAATCACAACGCTACACAGGTTGCTTTGCAGCTCATTCCAGTTATTGCGGTCATCGACACCAACAATCTGGTTCTGTGACACCCGATAAGACCATTGTAGAGGCAGAAAAAATGTCACAGACCTGTAGCCCCAGCAGCTGTTCCATACGAACGAGGATGGTGATCAAAGTATTTTGAACGACTGCGATAACATCAGCACTCGCATGGGTGACATAGGAGGCAATAGCTTCGTAGGCGGAAGTTCGGAAATTGGCTTCGTTAGTTGTCCTAAAGTAACCATAAGGGTCTGGAATACTGCCTCAATCCGAGAACACTCACGTCTCTGTGACACGAAGGAGGGCATTAACAATGCCATCGTAATAGGGTGATAGGTGGCCAGTTTGTACCGACTCATTTTCGTCCTCGAGATATCCAAGTTGATCGGCAAGGTTCATCAAAGCCCAACAGCAGTTGGTCACAATCCGAGGGTTATCCTGGAGGCCGGTCACAAGTACAGATATCAAAGGATGGAGGTGAACATCAGGTTTGATTGTGATGATCAACAGATCACAGATGCGTCCAAGCGTCCAAGCAGTCGTATCCTTGACATGTATATTGGAGTCATTCATCATTCCGATCAAAAGAGGGAGAGCCTGGTTCACAAGGGGCATGAGTACGGTGGGATCGGGACCATCGAGGATTGAGCCAAATGTCATGACAGCAGCTTCGCGCTGATGCCAATCTTGTGACTTGATATGAGCCTCAATGAAAGGAATGACGGCTGGGACAATGGGATCCGCGATTGCCTGTGCCATGAAGCTCAAGCATGTGCCTGCAGACATGGAAATATTCCACTCGTCCTCGTCGGCGTCTTCATCCTGACGCGTAAGAAGAGACAAAAGCACAGGGATCACTTCAGGTAATGCAATCTTTGCGAAAAATTTCGACTCGATCTCTGGCGGCTCGCCGTAGTCAGCAGCCTGGGGAGTGAAATGAACAATGCGACCCAGAACAGGAGAACATGGTTACCTCCCGTGCTTCGTGAGCAAGCTCGATTTCTTCTTCGCAAACGGTTGTCCAGAACTCGACGGCCTGCAGTGCTACGCGCTCATCATTATGTTTCATGCCCATGACTGTCAGCTGAAAGTGAAGGGTCGGCACATAAGAAGGTTGAGTGCCGGATGACTACACACCCCAAATAGTGCCTGTTCCATGTAAAACGCCATCTTGTCGTAATAAAGGGCCATTATCTTCACCAGACATTCGAATGAACCAACTTGAACGGCCACTGAAGGATTCTGGGTGGCTTCGCACACGACTTGCATTATATAGTTCCGTTCGCCCTGTCAAACTCTTAAGCGATAACAGACGGTGTAATTCGCATGACACACTTCTCGCTCAAAGTTTTCGCGGACAAACTCGAGAGAGTTATACAACGCATCCACGGCGGCCAACTGAACATCCGAGGACGGCTCGTCCTTGCGAGCCCCATGGATCACCGCAGTCAGGATCTCGTTTGATCGCAGACTCAAAATCTCGGGTTTCTGAAGGAAAACGATGAGGCGATAAGGCAAGGCTCAGTCAGACGACGCACAATCGACTCGCAGATATAACCGATAGTCTGCAGCGTAGCGATCTTGAGATTCGCGTTGGTAGAGTTGTTCACAAAGCCGAGAAGTAACTCGATAAGATCCGGCCATTGATCGTGTGGAAGTTCAACTGCTGCAATCGCGGCGACTACCTGAGCAGCGAAAGAGCCTGCTTTCACCACGGGAGAAGCAAGTGTGACCAGTGTTTCTTGCTTGATCTTGTTCTTGGCAACAGCGTCAAACGCCAACCATCTGTTCGCGGACTCGGTTTGTCTTGCAGCCTCCTGAACAACAGATGTAAAGACACTTGAAGGGGGGGACACGACGACGCGTTTACGTACACGAGCAGACAATGCGTTTTTGAGGGCGAGAGCTGCAGCGTTGCGGATGTGTAGTTGCGAGTTTTCATTGGCGAGCTCCGCGGAGAGCATGGCCATGTACGCTGGCTGGAACAGCGAGTCAATGAAAGGTCGTATAGCATAAGCCGAGGCATACATAATTCTCTCGTGAGGCATTCTCGAGTTGCTGGGTAGCATTCTGACGCGTATTCGCGTCTGTTAATCGAGAGGAAGGACGGGAATATCAGTGCTCGCCGTCTAGTACATGTAAACGAGTGGCGTACCGGGAGATAGGGTATTTGCTAGGAGTTCGCTGGCGTTCATGATCAAGACTTGATGGTGCGTAAGGGTCGTCGTCGATGAGCAGGTAGACAAAAATGTCTGTAGTCAAAGGCGGTGAGAGCGTACGTCTGATTTGATCTTTTTTTTAATACAAAAAGTGCTGTTCTTTGTTTTTTCGTTGATGAGTGGGCTGAGGGAGGGCAGAACAAGACGCGCGGCAAGCGGCTGTTCAAAAATTATCATCGCAAGTGACCCCTACGACCACGACCTCTCCTACTCCGCATAACACGTCAATCCACACCAAATTGTAGGTAATTCTCGTATCCCCAGTTCGATTATTGTAGGTAATCCAAGCACCCGCAGTACACACATTGATCCATGGCAGATCGGGTCTGTCCTGCTTTTCCTCCATCTCATCGCTCCCTCACTCCCTTCCCAGGCTCGTGGTGCTGCACGAGGTGGCCGTGGCGCTCCTGCCATTCGGGGTGCAAGACCACCTCCACCTAGTGCCGATGCAAAGTAAGCGTTCCACCATCCACCAGCATTCATGTTGATAAGACTCAAGTAAGAGCAAGCGCGAAGCCATCCTTGATCTCTCAAAGTATGTGAATGAAAGGATACGGGTCAAGTTTACCGGGGGTCGTGAAGGTACGTTGGCTACCTCGTCCTTCCTATGATGCACACCGACCCCCCCTGATAGCCAAAGGCATCTTGAAGGGATACGATCAATTACTCAACCTCGTGCTTGACGAAGTCGAAGAGGAACTCCAAGGTATCTGAATCTCCGTTCCGATCCTCACGATCTGATTTCCTCTGACACATCACTAATCAGAACCCGAACCTCATACACGCACGCTGGGGCTGGTTGTCCTTCGTGGACCAACCATCACGCTATTGAGTCCCGTTGATGGCTCCGAAGAAATCGCGAACCCTTTCATCACTCAAGAATAGTGGTGTCTCAGTCTCCTCCTGTAGTCATCTCTCTTCTTGATCGCCGAGTCCAGAACCAAAAGTGGGAGTAGTAATGTCTCTGCATTGCGCCTGCTGGGGTAGTAAGAACGATTCCAGCCATGTATTTGAATCCTGTCACTTCACTGTAATAGAGTGGTTATATGAAGCCGTTTCGAGCGCAAAGGGTTGTGTAAAAGCTACAGTGAGTATAACATCGTGGCAAGGACCCCTTCAAGCTTGAGCGTATTGTGGCTTCTCGGCTCAGGGTATGCCAACTAACACGCTGCATCTTGTGGAGAGGAACCGCAATTTCAAGTGCTCGATCATCCATCCCTACCAGTTCCGGGAGCAGCTACAAACCAGTTTGCGTCATCGGAGCGGCGTCACACTTCGCGGTGATCCCGCCAGGTTCACAGAGCCGGGAGCAGAGGGTATCGTGTGCGGCTGCCCCAGATTCATGGGTGATTTAAACCCCGACTGACTTCCTAATTTGACAGGCACTTGCATTGGCGGTTGAGGCGACGAGTAACGTATGGGCTCCTCATGCGTCGTCGGGGAGGATGGTGACATGGAGGTCGAGGATGGCGTAGAGGAACGGTTGACGTATGAAGCTGGATACGGATGAGCGGCCAAGTTCATGTTCATCTCCATACTTCCAGATGTTTGAAGGATGTTCGTTCTTAGGGACGATTGGGAAGGTGACCTTGACTTCATCCTTCCACTTGAAATATTGACGTGACGGTGGGCAAGCTGGGCAAAGGAGGGGGAAGACGACCGAGAGTCGGATCTGGAAAAGTGGTCGGGATGGGATGTGGTCGTAGCAACCGACGGGACATGCCTATGTGGAAAGGATATGTGCGAGTACCCCAACAATGGTGAACCTGCCGCCCCGGTCATCGATGGTTTTCCGTCGCCAGAGAAACTACGGTCGGATGGGTTAATGGCCGATAATTCATGCTCGACGGACGGAGGTACACTCTCCCCGAGCTCGTTTGTGCGAAGCTGATATGATGACATAGATGACAAGTGAGATCCAGATGTAGGGTATGTACTGATTGTGACATTTACAGCATGTTCTGGCGCGTTGGGGAATGGTTGCAAGATGCGAGATCGCGTCGCAGTAGTTTCATAGAATACAGTTGATGTGTCAGCGGCCTGGGGGGGAATTTGAACATGAAGATGATGTGAACGAGTGGATGGTGGAGTCTGGGGGAGAACGGGGGCAGGGTATGTGACCGATGGCCATGAGAAACGATTGGTCGCTTTCTGGCTTGGAGGTCCAGACTGGGAGCGCCGGATAAGATCGGCTTTCTGTGAAATCGCCTCAGCTTCCTGATCGGTGATAAGATGAGTAGTTCGGTCATCCGGCAGGTCTACAGGCCTCGATATTAACCTGCCTCTAGAGCTAAAAGGCTGGGTGACCGCCGTCACCGGTATAAAAGGGGGTTCGCCCAAGGACCCCTCGTTAAAGGACCGAGTAGATTGAAGGTCATCAGATCCGGCAGCTTCCGAGCGACTCTCCTCGTCATTCAGGATCTCAAGGCTATCACCTGATGCAGTTGATACAGCGCATTCTCTTGCGAAAGTCGAAGCTGTCGCCAGCGCAATACCCTGATCAAGCTGGTCCTGGAACATTGCATGATGCTCAGGGGATGCTTCGGGAGGAGGCGGGCTGGTCCATTGGCTGCGCTTAGGAGCCATGTGTTCGGGCATGTGGTGCTCTGCAGTAGTTCGTCTTCTGGGTTCAAGGAACTCCGGCTTTGGAGAATGACGCTCCGAGGGCACACCGCTTGATTGCATTGGGCTGGTACCAGCGCTGAATGGACCCTGTGGCGGAATTGACATGCGGGGAGGTACGAAAAGTGATGGGGGCGGAGCCGGGGACGCGCCACCGGCCTTCTCCTCGCAGAGTTGGGACAGCGCCAGAATTGCACGCGGCCGCATTGCCAGAATGCGAGACGCGCGCATGAATTCGCCACGTATCTGCCCGGCAAGGTAAATATGATCCCAGGAGAAGTTGAGACCTGCAGCTACCTGGTATAATCCCTCCTTGGTAACACATCGCGCGACATTGAAATCAGTCTCGAAAGGATCCTGAATAATGATGGATACATTACATGAAGTGCCAAGGACTGACGACTCACCTCTATGCAGAAGCGGTTCCGTTCCCTAGCATCGTTGAACTTGGAATTCGAAAGCTGATGTAGACAATCAGCACCCAAAGGCTTGGTGAGATTGCTCTAACATACGTCGTTTTGCCATCCTTTGCTTTCCTTCTTGAGCAATCCAGCACGTATTGAAGCAACACCAGTATTGTATGAGAAATCACGAGAATAGTAACGGAAAAAATCAATTAGGCTACACGACAAATGATCAGGTTCATTTGATATCATGAAAGATGTAACTTACAGTTCAGCAACACTTTCTGTATTAGATGATTGCCAACGTTGGCATAGCAGCTCGATGTCATCAAAGAACCTAAAAACAGGGGCTCGATAAAGCTCCCTAGTGAGAAGTACTTGTGCTCTGACCATGTATTGTAACCACCAATATACGCGTCCTCCTACATAGGATGAGCATGGGAATCAGGACAATGCGCGGTACTAACCTGGGAAATCGGGCGTAATGGGGGCATCTGCTGCAGATTTGGAAGTACGGGAGGGTTCTTGACATGGATAAGGAAATATATGACTAGGAGAACATAGCCATAAGATGACAGTGTCCCTTGATACGGCGAATTGATTTTTCTGGGTCGAGAGGGCGTGAGACAAAGGAACCGAACTTCGTAACCAGTACGAGTACCAACCTTCGCTTACTCCAAACTTTGACTATACTTTGATATTGAGTGTGTGGCGTGAAAAGGCGGCGCGAGATGACTTACGGAACAGGACGAGTGTGCGGACACGAGTCGGGTCAATCATGGCATAACACATCAGCAAGCGTGTATTTTCTAGTGCCAGCCTGTTCTCGAAACCAATATCACACGCAATACCTGAAGGAAGCCCTGGGGAAGGGTCTAAGGATAGCTTGACGATCGGAATGCGTGCATGGGGTAAAGGCTTGACATGAAATTTGGTTTCTAGCGTTGGGTGATGAACACGCGGATCGAGCAGTTGCTACAGAAACGAAGACAAACCACGTTCAAGGAGATCACCAAGCATAGTGACAAGGTCGGAAGCGGAGAGGCGCTCATTCGAATCGATGAGGCAACAGAGGTCCATATCTTTCAATGGGATCAACGTTGTTTGTGGTGGTGGAAAGAATGGGACTAACCTGAATTACGAAGACTGAAGCCGTTGGCGGTGCTTCCGAAGGAGAGAAGACGGCTGCCAGGTTCTATAGTACGGATTAAGCGTTCGAGTAGTTTCCTGACATCCTCCTTGACTGCCATCTCTTCTGCAGTTGGGAGGAGTTGTATAACGAAATCAAATAGTGCTTGAGAGAGCTCGACGATGAAGAAACGGTGTTTGGAAGCATGCCTGCTACGCTGGTTCTGAGTGTGGACGTAGGGCAGCGACTGGACAGTGGAGGGAGCAGCAATTGCGGCCTGCGCCATACGTGCGGGAATAGTGGTGACGCGAAGAGAACCTACGGCGTCAAGTTACAGATAGCAGCCCTGCGGGTACTTTGAGGACGAGCAAGCCTGATAACGGGGACCGCGGGAGGATGGGAACGGAATCCGCGACGATCACCTTCGCCGTGTGAGGCTGAACCGAATGCTGGCTGATGCGTGCCCAGGCGGACTGCCTGATTCGGAAGCCATTCTCAACTATCCATTACTACTTAGTCTCTATGTCTACCATCTCGTTTACGTCTCAATAGCAGGCGAAGCACGGAACAAAGCTGCCCCCGACAGGTTGCACTGGAGGTGCTTGGGCCAAGTGCCACTCACTGCAAGGACGAAAATATGACACATAGCCTCAAATGGTTCCTGTTTGCACTTCCAAAGCGGCAATCGGAGAGCGTGTGGGTGAACCGATATTTGCAGCGTCATAGAGGTATTGAGTAAAGTCCATAGGACGTACACCAGCAGGATGTGGGAGATTTAACGCCAGCCATCCAGAGGCAAAAGGATGGAATTGCGAAGCTATGTATACTCACAGAAGGTACAGCAGGGTTAGGAGTCGTGGAACATGTACAATAGAGCCAAGTCAGCGGGAACCCGATTTAGCTTTAGCAAGAACTGCGGGCAAGTTGACTCATCAGCATACATTAACACATTCTCGGATAGCTGACAAACTTGTCTCGTAGCTGACTTCAGTCAGGTCTGTACCCTGAATCTCCACCGCGATACCATCGAGCCTTCGCCTGAGAGCATCTCGTGAGGACGCGAACAACATCTTGGATTTAATTTTGGCGTCATCTGGAGACCTGATGAAATCCCGTGGAACAGTATGAATGACAATCAGCGAACAATTACATTGAACGGACGCCACTAACCAGGAGATGAAGCAGAGTTTGTTCCTCTTTCCATCCTTCTCGAATTCGAAATCATAGACTGCCCACCTGCACTCATTCTCTGGCAGGGCCTTCAAAAATATCTCGTAGTCAGATTCTTCGGAGCGCTTCTCAACGATGATCTCCGTCAAGTCCCTGTTGAGGTTGAAGACGATGTACTTGAGCTTCTTGCCCAATTTGAGCTCCCGAAAAGTTGTGACGCAATCGTCTGACGCCTGAACACCAGAAGCCTGGAAATCTCTTAGAATTTGGTCGTCAAAGGCGCCGTGAACGATGTCGGGCTCACCATGATGAACTGATAGATAGAGACTGGTTACGATACCAATCGCGATCACGACTGCGATTGTATCAAAACGGAAACAGCCAAAGCTCCGACCTAACTTTGCTTGCGTAAGCGGGACCCGACTCCACGCTCTGCACGCGACCGTCATGTCGTCCCTCTCCAAGGACGCCGACGCGTTCAAGCGGGTGCTACAACGCCAGGACTACACTTCCTGGCACTCCCAGCCTGCAGCCAATATCAATACACAGCTGGTGTATGCCGTCGACTATCTCAAAGTGATTCGAGCATCCATCTGTGTGACAGCGCGCCTGACCCCATAATCAGTCCACTCCAAATCCAATGAGATTGCAGGACATTGCGATCGTGACGAACACACCTCTGGATACCGATGTCATCCTCCTGGAGAAATTCAAGTCGCATGATCGGATCCAATACGACCCCAAAACGGATCTTTATTCCTACCGTGTAGGTCCCGCAAGTAGCTGCAGTGCATGAGGGCTGAACCGTCCGAAGCACGACTTCAACTTTCGCAACAAAGCCGCGCTTCTAACAGAAATACAACGTCAAACTCGCAAAGGTGGCGGCATACCCGTCCGCGCGCTGAAAGAGTCCTGGAAGGAAGCACCACAGGCGATCGAAGAGCTCGAGAAGGAGGGTGAAGTCCTCGTTACCCGCACTGTCAAGGATGGACAATTGAGAATGGTATTTTGGAACGAAATCAAACCCGACGAAGAGAGCGGAGGAAAGCCGGTCGAGAAGGGTGAGCTGTCAATGAATTGATCGAATAAGGCAACTCATATACGTACTCTTCAGAATTTCTTGATCTGTGGCATCAACTTAAAGTGCCGAACGACGTTGACTTACTCAAGGCACTTGCGTCAGGTATGTACTTGTTTCATGTCGCGTGGATGGCGCCCGTAGCTGCGCAGAGGGGTTGCAGGCTACCGCGGCGGAAGCCCCCATACCCAAGGCGCCTTCAACTACGAAGAAAAAAGGGAAGCGTTCTGTCCCTCGGCAAAGACAGGTCAAGATTACGAATATGCATTTGAAGGGGGAAATAGATTTATCCCGAGACTACCATTCCACCAGCAAATGACACTAGCATTTTAGCACCTCCTTCGAGGTGCCTTCCCTTACATTTTCGAGGATACCGCATATAGGGCGTCAGTTTCAAATCTAACATAGTCTGTTGGATAGCAATCATGGCATCGTCTGGACACAAAGAAATCCCGAGTAAGGATGTCTTTGTGGGCCAATTGATCACTGTGTCTCTTCTACTTTCAACAGCACCTTCTTCCCGTATTTCCCGCTGGCCAGACGAGAAATCGCGGTACGTATTCTCTCGCTGGCATCCAAATCTGATTCTTGACTTCCGATCACTAAAATCTCGTGTTCTGGGCTTTCGAGCTATGCGCTGATCAGTTAACAAACTTGGCGCCAATAGAGCATCACACTTGCCCTTCCTTCCCCCATGAGACCAGTAAGAGTATGCATCATCCGATGGCGTTCGTCAAGGGTTTTCTGATCGTACCATCGTGTCTGCCAAAATCCGTGACACGTCAAGTTCTTGAAAATTAAAAGTGACGTTGGCAACGACAAGGGTTCCTTCGACATGGCTCCGTATGATACCAGATGTGAATTTTCGCCAAGCAAACGTGCCATCAGAGTTGTAGTTCTTCCGCCCACGCAATTAAGGCCTAGTTTGATGTCCTAATAGAATCTTAAGGCGGGGATCCACAGAAATAAAGATGCACTTACTTTGCCCTGTGTCCAAGATAAGAGGGTAGCTTTGAAAGCCCTGTCCGACAATTCATCGTAGGTCGCAACATGGGTTGCTCCCAAGGCTCTCAAATGGGATTTAAGGGATTCCACGTTATCTCTTCCCGTTATCTCAGCTGTGATGCGAAGATATAGACCGAACTTCTAACCTGTCGCGGATGAAGTTGATGGTTTTGAATCCCTTGGAGGCAGCTATCTGAATAACTGCTTGCCCAACCTGCTTGCATCATCAGCGCTCGCAGTGACGCGAACACACAAGACACGCGTACGGCGCTATTTGCTCCATTTTGTACCACCCAATCGCCTTCTTTCAGCTGAACAAAATCATGAAGCATGTTATACGCGGTGGGCGGATTAACCTAAGTGGCCAGTCAGTGCTTTTTGAACAAGGTTAACGAAACACACATACTGTAAGAGTTGCAGCTTGCACTGGGTTCAACCTCGAGGAGTCCACTTTGAGTACGTCCTCGACGCGGACGTTCCTACTCGACGCCCAGGTTCCCAGTTGTGGCTTCGTCATGACTACCCAATCCCTCTCCTTTAGATTCGTAACGCCATCCCCAACGGAAAGGACTTCCGCTACCCCCTCATTCCCAGCGACAAATACTGCACGCGCATCGGACGACAAGTCCGTACTAGGAGACGACCGCGCTGGATAGACTCCTTCGATGACGTTGATATCAGCGGGGTTGATGGGGGAAAGCAGAAAACGGACGTTGGCGGTTTTTGGTGCTGGGGGAGGGAGGTCTGGGAAACTGACTGCGGAAAGAACAGAGGACGGGTCGCCGTTTTGACTGTATACTATGGCTCTCTGACCTGGACGAACAGTTGAGGTTCGGAATGCGCGTATAACAGAACTGACTGCGACGTTGCTGCCGCGGTGGCGGAGAGTCGACAGACGGAATACACTGGCGGCAGTTCGGTTCATCGTGACCAGACCTACTAAATGCTGAGCAAGTAGAATATGGAGAGAACTTTCAAAAGTCGCTATCCATTTATGATACATACACGCAACAATGCCTTCCTCGGAGAAAAGTAAGAGTCCCAGGCACGATCGGGACTTCGACGATAGTAAATAAATATTCAGAGATTGCAGTTTAGTAAATCGTAGAAGATACATTAATCATCAGCGCCTTTGAATGCCACAACCAGAACCTAGGCATACAACCTATGAATCGTACGGAAGGCAGAGGGGTATCATAAATATAAGATGAACATGCATGTGATGGTGGTGTGCATATAGCACATGTCGCAAAAAGAAGGAAAAAATCATGTGTCCACAACGAGAATCCTGATTGACAACAAAGAGTCAGTCACTGGAAAGCAAAATGGATGATGTCATGTCTAAATATCGTGAAAAATGAGCCATAAATCCCGTATAAGGGATAAACATTAAAGTCATTACCCGCTCGGCGATAAGCATTATGGCGGAGCCATTGTTCTTCTCGGGTTTTTCAATGGCGCAAGTGTAGAGGCGTTCTCTTTCTCATCCGCTTCGCTTGGCGTGGACGTGATACTGATTCTTCGACTGGGGAGCTTGGTCTTGGATTCGACGCTCGAAGTGGACACTCGGCGCAATGCACTAGTGGTGGATGGTCTAGTATTCGCAGCCCTCCCGAGGGTAGAGGGAACTCCCGGGGGGACGGGTGACGAAGTTCCGGTACCAACAGTGGAAGTTCGCAGGGTTTTCGAAGGCAGTCCTGTATTTACCACCGGTTTTCCGGCAGTAGATGGAGCTGCACTCGTTCGACCAGCAGTCGGACCTACAGTGCTCCGTGCCCCGTGTTTGCGTTTTACCTGAAGTGACGAAGAGAGTGAAGGTGAACTTCTCAGACTCTCAGTCTCGGAGGAGTAATACGCACCAGTTCAAGTTCTTGCTGTTTCGATTCCAATGCGATGTTAAGGCCATTAATATCCTCCTTGTCTTGTTCGAGTTGTTTATTCAGCTGGACTATTGTAACCTCCATAACTGCGCTATCTTTTTGCAGTTGCTGGATATGGATGCGCAGCCTAGAGATCTCCGACGAGAAGTCGTCCCGCTCAGCCTCGACATCACCCTTCTCCCGCTGTAATTGCGAAACCTGGTCATGAAGCTGGTCCTGAGCTTCCCTACCAACCTCATTCGTGACGCCGAGTTCCTCTTTAAGCCTGAGAAAATCAGCCTCCGCTTTATCCATTGCCTGTGCCAGACTGTTGCGCTCTGCTTCAACCTCGCTCTTCTCCAGTTCCAGCTGTGAAATCTGGTCGTGCAGGCGGCACAGAGCTTCCCTGTTCGCCTCGTTCGAAGCATCGAGTTCTTCTTTCAACTTGACAACCTCGACTTCCGTATTTTCCACCGTCCGCGCCAAGGAATTGCGCTCCGCCTCGGCGTCGTTCTTCTCCCGATCGAGCTGTGAGATCTGTCGATGTAGATGACGCAGCGCTTCTCCGCTGGCCTCGTCCATGATTGTCCTCTCCATACTCTCCTGACGGCTATTGTCTACCTCCTCCTCCAGGTGACGACACATCTTCTCCAAGTCTGCAGCCTTCTTCTTCCACGAGCGGACGACGCTCTTGCGTTTGGCGTTCTCTTTCTCCGAGGCCTCGAGACGGAGCGTCAGAGCCTCGACCATTTCATCACGGGCGCCCAGATCGATCTCAAACTGAGCACACATCTCTTGTTGCATTGCGAGCTGCGTGCGGAGGGACCAGATGATATCCTCCTCGCGGGAGGCGGTGCGCGAATGTACACCTGGTGGAGGAGTGGGGGGCGTTTGTTGCGTGTAATAGGTTGTGGCATTTGCACAAAAAGGATCGGGTGGAGGATGGTGTGCAGTTGATTGAGCATCCAAGTGATCTGGGTCACCGTCATTTCCCTCTCGCGGTTTGAGGGCACTGCTTATTTTTGACCACATGGAAGTGGTCGAACCTTGGGCTTGAGCTTTAAATTTGCGGTTGAACCTTGTCGCTTGGACGAACAAAAAGTAGAGTACAGAAAAGAAGGAGAGTTCATACGCGCAGTCACGTGAAGAATGAACTTGACGCGTCGGATCACGTGGATGGATATCTTTCAATAAGTCAGGTTAACTGAGGAAATTTACATGCTGGATAAGTTACTCATGTGGGATTTTGCAAGTCCCGCTCGCAAGATCTAGTCAGGTACGGTCGCATACTCTCTACTCAATCGTTCGAACAAGCGTACACATCCGCCAGTTGTAATAACGCTATACCAAGTTACTTATCCCTCTAAAGCTTAGGAGCCTCGACAAACGAAATGCCCTAACGCGAGTTGAGTGAGGGATCTGGATTGGAACACATATAACTCACTTTGCCAATGTTGACCTCAAGCTCTGGAAGTGCAGCTGCGATGAGGGCCTTCTCTGCCTCTGTGATCTTGCCAAGACCCTTAATCTTCTCCACACCGTTTGGCTACAGCAGAGTCAGGTCAGGTGGTTAATTCAAATGCAGCAAGCGCACCCCTAGTTCGACGGGTGCAGAGAAGTATTGTATATCTTTATTGAGCTCCTTCTTCAGAGCCTCGCCGCCAATTTTATCCGCATCGAGGTTAACAAAGGTCGGCGCGACGATGCCTTTCTCGCCCTTCAAGGCACGGATGATCTTGCCAGTGAATTCCGCGCCAGCATAGGCCATTGAAAGTGTAGCTGAGCCAGCACCGTCTTTAGCCTTGACGATCTCGTCACCCCCATATTGGATGCGGTTAACTACGGAGTCAAGGGCAGACTTCTCGAGGCTGGAAGGTAGAGGGTGCGAAGATTGCGAAAGAAGAGGTACGATCTATTGTTTATCCTCGTTAGAAACTGGGCATTCTGGGGGAAAGTTTTGGTACGGACAGTAACGCCACTGTGACCGCCTACGACAGGTACGGTGATAGAAGTAGCCAAAGAGCGGTCACCCAGGAGTTCCGACACAAATGTCGAAGCACGAACGACATCCAGTGTTGTAACACCAAGGACCCTAAGGCAGGGATAAATAATACCCCCAAATAATGTATGGTTCAACGCTACCTCTTGGGGTCAAAGACTCCGTGTTTCTTGAAAACCTCAGCAACAATGGGGACTGTGGAATTCACAGGGTTGGAGATAACAAGCACGTATGCTTTTGGAGCGGTCGTTGCGATGCCTGTAGCAAGGTCGCGCACGATTCCAGCGTTGATCTAGGTGTTGTCAGCAATCGGTGAACGGTGTAAAGAAGAAACCGATCAAACCTTGAAGAGGTCATCGCTGCAGGTTTCCAATAGTGCTGCCACTGTTAGTCATTGGACAGAATTGCTCACCCAAGCGACGCACCGTGTCATCTAAAGACTCGAGTTGACGTCAGTTCCACAAGAAACGAGCAATCCACTCACTCCTGGTTTTCTTGGGATACCGGCGGGGATGACGATAATGTCTGCCCCGGTGAGAACCTTTTTTAAGCCGTCATCTGGGGGAAGGTATCCCTCGACCTTTGCGGGGGTTGCAATGTGAGATAAATCGACAGCAACTCCAGGGGCATTGACGATATCATAAAGACCGAGCTGTTACGCATGGATTAAAGGAAGTCACGACGGAGAACGGATGGTATACCTCGGTCACAGCAGTGTTCGATTTCAGTAGGAGGGACAAGGGTTGACCAATACCGCCTGATCGTCTTTGATCAGGGCTGGTTGGAGTAGCTGAGTAGAAATGTACCTGCAGCGCCGAGTACGACAGCTTTCACCATGATGTTAACTAGAGTATGAAGGACGCGGCAACTATGGGAAAGATTTCAGAAAGATGGCGATCTTTATCACCCGGCTTGGCGCGGTTACTTCCGACTAGTATCACATTACTCGATCACGTTGTCACCCGTCGGGCCCAGCTCGGGGACCCGTTCCATCGCATCCGAACTTGATACGATATCATTCTGTCGTGGTACAGTGACTATACTAATCAAAGTTTCTTGCAGTTCCGGAATTACAACTCATCTCCAGTCCCTTGAACCTTCTCTCTACCCACACTTGCGAACTGCCGCGCCTCTTCTGCTTTCTCACGCGCCTGTTCGGCTTTGTGCGAACCCCAATTCCAAGCATGAGCCTTCTTCATGTCTGCACACTCGCGCGCATCATCGGCCTTCTCGGATACTTGGTGTGCAGCATCGCGCGAATGCCCACTCAAAACCTGTCGTGCGCAAAGACGGCCTGTCAATCGATATGGGGAACTATCGAAGTTATTCAACGGACCTCAAGGACTCGAGCGACCTTCTCCTCTGCAGCTTCTACGGAACTGTTTATGATTTCCTTGAGCCTCGCAAAAATGTTTTCGGTACTGGTGGAGGCTTGCACCCAGCGAATACGAGTTTCCTCTACATACATGTTCAGACGGAGATGAGGTGAGAACATGCCGAACTTACGCAGTAACCCAGGTCTAGTGGTTGGGAGTGCATTCTCGTTGATGCCCCTCTCGCGCAAATATGCGCGTAAACGGGCGTCTGGCCATACAAGATAGGAAGCAACTTTTGCAGTCGCCTCGGGGTACCTGTACAGAAGAATCAGCTACGTCGAGACGAGTAAGATCAGGACGGATGCTCACTTGCTGTGTATCAGATCGACAAGGCCCTTGCGATTCTTCACGTCATGATGAAGATGTCCGTGCTCTGAAAGCCATCGGTGGATGTCCGAGTCCGTCCACGCTCCCCATATGCTGTCTGACGCAGAGAGGTAGTGCTCCCTAAAACATATAGAGCGTCGTGTCGGAACCGTTGATAATGTTTATCAATGCTTACTCGATCATCTTGACCAATTCATCGCGATTCCTCTCAGCGTCACTCTTCAAAAAGCCGTGATCGACAAGCCAAGCTTTCAACTCGGAGTCGGACCACGTGTTCCAGACATTATCTGTGAAGTTATAATAGTACTTCTTCATTTCACTGAGAAGGCTTGATCGAGGAGATGTGTAGGTGGGTTTCAAGAGATTGTGAGAAACAAGCCACTCCCGCTTGAACAAACATTAGGAGGCGGCCAACCAGGTAAGAGATATCTTCGCGCTCACAATGTACGAATCACTCCAGCTCTCCCATGCAGGAGAGGTTGCTTTGCGATAGTAGTCGTTGGCAAGCCTTGTCAACTCGTCTTTAGTGTTTGTGCTTTTTGCCTCAACGACACCGTGTTCTTCAAGCCAGCTCCTTAGACGGTATTCGTCCCATGACGAGTAAACATAGTCCTTTGTGTCGTCAAGCGCCCGAGCGACATCGTGAGTTGCCTGAGCTATCGTGCTGCTGATGCATTGAGAGGCGGAGTAGGCTGCATCGGTTGCACCGGCATAGACTGATGAGGCTGGTGCGGACGCGGGGGAGGAATAAAGTGCGGCTGCTTCGGTGTATGCGCGGTGCTTGTTCTTGGCAAGGAGAACAAGCTGTTCGCGAGGACCCGAGGGGGCGACGATGCCCTGCTCGAGCAGGAAAGCTTTCAGCCTGCTTTCGTCCCACTTGTCGAATGAATCATCCTTGAGGCCCTCGAAGGCACGCTGAGCTCGGTTGTATTGATCGAGCGACCACTGTCGGCCAGCTTCGGCATGTGCTGCAAGGGGAAAGGGTGGACTATGCCAGTTGGCGTCGACGAGGTCGTAGAGGTGAGGCTTGTCGAAAGAAGGGGGTGCTTTGATGTTGTGATGTTCGAGCCAGGTGCGCAGCTCGGCATGAGACCATTTGGCATAATCTGGTTCGGAGGAGAACCAGCTGGACGCGTGCGCCGCGCTGGCGAGGAGGATGAATTGGAAAAGGATCATTATTCCAGAGAGAGAGGAGGACCCGCTCGACCTTTTATATGGGTGATAGGGGGACATGACATCACAAGCATTTCCCAATAGGGTAGGTGGGCGCCACCTGGACCAAGCAAAGCTTACTTCTCTCGACGAAAAGACGGTCCGCGTCACGCTCCGAGGCTGGCGGGTAGTCTGGTGACCAGCCCGCTATGAGGTGCCACGTTGAGTGGCAAACCGTCGATAGACGGTCTGGTAAAATTCGTTGTGGCTTTAGTGGATGGAGTGGATTCCCAGGGACACGTGGTTCTCAGCCAATCAGAAAACACAAATTTCAGAGAGTTGAAAATACAATATTATTCATGGCAAATTGATTTGTTAATATATTGCTAGTGATGCGTGATTGATCTCAATTCACCAATCATGTTCGTTCTTGCAATACTTCCACAAGCAATCCTCTTTGCAACCACAGTAATACTTCTGCCTATTGCTCTAAATATGATGGATGATCAGCTTCCTGTTGATTATCTGGCAACACTCTCTGATAAAGACAAACAAGACGCATTGAGGGCATGTTTGGTGATCTACGCACATTCATCAAACACCATCATTCCATGCATCTTTGAGCTGCAAGCCTCACTCATGATATTAAATGGTTGTATTGTGGACAGAATACAATAATTAGATAGCAGTAACTGTACAGTTGTAGTTATCTTCTTCTTGTTTTCCCTTCATGTGCGATTTGTCTGAGATGCGCTCTTGAGAACTCAATCAAGAGTCGGTGCAGTCTTGTCTATAATGTGAGTCATGGAGGAGTTGATATCCCAGGTCATAAGAAATTCAGGCGTGATCGTGTTGATAGTACCTCACAGCACATCTTTGATGTCATCCATCCCATCATATATCTTACTTGATACGATTTCAATCACTTGGGCTCCAATCCAGTTGCGAAAAAGTGGCCCACCATGAGGATCAGTCAGGATGAGATCAAAAAGGTTGTAGAGCTTCTTTGGAGAGCCATCCTTTGGAACCGAGTACATGGCTGTCCAGTATACCTTGAATTCATTCTCAGAGGGGTCCAGAACCTTGCATATGAAGGCAAGAAACAAGACCTTGCCACCACAAAGAATCGCCAATGCATCTTAGATATGCTCAACCTG
>JBBPQD010000056.1:0-23643 GCA_038092355.1 Caloboletus inedulis
TGCCGTCCACGTCCCACCCGCGGCAGGCTGGTATGATTTCCCCCCCGGCGTCGCTACCGCAACCGTATTTGCCACAGCGCGTTGACCCGGCGTCTGCGTAGTTGCACTGAAGAAACCCGCATACGACGTCGGCATTGTACTCGATGTCGTCGCCGCAGGTGTGGCAGCAACAGTAGCAGCATTCGGCTGTGGCGTCCCCTTGCGTGATCCGCCCGTTGACGTGTTGGATTGCGTCTGGGGATTGTACTGGTACCACGACGAATAGGTGTATTGCTGTTGCCCGGTCGCGCTGTATGGCTGAGCTTGATAGTACTGCGATGCGGCTTGCGCTTGGGCGGTCGTCTGGGCTGCGTATGCGTTGGGGTAGTAAGGCGACGGTTGACCGGGTTTGTATTGGTATCCCGGTCGATAGGGCGTCGCGTAGTTGTATGAATAACCGGCGTAAGCCTGGGCTGTCGCTGCTGCTGTAGCAACTGTGGCTTGCGCAGGGGCGGGTTGGGTGGGCGTCGGCGTCTGGGCTGGTGGAGCTGAAGGGGCTGCGGGGACTGTGGTCGCTGTTGACTTGATGTAAAGGGTAGAATCATCCCGGAGGGCCGTCGCGTGTTCTGCGGGGAGTGTCCCGTGCCAGCCTTGAGTGGGTGCTATGGGTAGGGTCCGCTGGAGTTTATGGAGGGTAGATAGCAATGGGGTGAATGGTGCATTGTCGGAAGTGGACGACCGCGGTCGAAGAGACATGAGTAGGCAAAGGGAATCTAGGATACCCTGGGCTAGAGTTTAAAGTTGAGCGCAAGTGTCGAAGACATGTTGACAAGACAGTGCAACTGACCAGTATCCCACTCTTCTGATCCTTCTTCGACTGGGGTAAACTTCCCCGGTTCTGATAACCGTCTATTCTGAAGTTCTTCCAGTCTTTTGAGCGCCTTGGAATTTCGTTCTAGTAGTTCGTGCACAGCTGCTTCAAGTTCCAGACTTCCGAGGGCTTGCTTGAGCAAAGCTATCTGTTCCGCCGAGAAAAGCCCCTCCAAGGATGCTTCATCGTCAAGCAGGCTGTCCTTGTCAGATTTGTCAACGCCGTTGGGCTGAGGAAGCTCCACGACTTGGTCCGAGGGCTGCTGTATGACGATAGTGTGCTCGTTTGTCCACCTCTTTTTTCTGTCCTCCCATCTCCAGAACAATTCGCCCATGACCGACCGCCCGACCTCGACGCCATCTTGGTCGAATGCCGGTGCAAAGCTGGCATATGGCCCATAATCTAGAAATGTGCCACAGCTTACACGACGGGGCCCGGGAAGCTTTGGCTTGTACCCTGGAGGCTTCTTAGGAACATAGGATGTCAAGGTGACGGAGGAGGTCTCTGCCGAGCCTTCTTCAGCTGGTGCTTGGGCAGAAGGCAATATGGCAACCAGCTCCGCGTTTGCGGTGGATAGGTCTTTCAAGGGCTTACTATCTGAAGGAACGAAATCGGAGTTGAGGGAGGTCCACCAAGTCCCGGAAGGCAAACGTTGCATGAGCGCATACTTTTTCGTCTGATTTAAATGGGCGTGTTTTTCGGGGCGAGAAGAGGGAGGAGTCGGTTTAGCTTCGGGGGTGGAAGAGGAGTCTGAAAAATCGGAGAGGAGGGAGTCGATGTCGAGGGGAAGTGGCACGGAGTGGAAGGAGGCTTGGTCGAGGAGGGAACATGCCAGATTGCAGAAACGGAGTTGCTGTGCTGCAGGGGAGGAGGCACGGGATCTTGGATGGTGGGATATTGGGAAAAGATTTTGAACGGCGGCCTGGATTTGTTGAGACTAAACGCGGGAGAGAGAGAAGGCAAGAGAGACTTACACGTAAGACGCGCAGGGGATGTTGAGAAGGTTCCCTGAGAAGAGCACGGAGGGAGAATGAGCCGGACTGGGAGGTGGAGGTAGAAGGCTCTGAAAGGTCGGAGGGAGGGAGAGGAACGACGCGGTCGAGCAAGGCTTGAGAATCGACACTATTGGGAGGGTGAGTAGCCGCCGAAAGGCGAGATGAATGTACTTACAGGGTGAGAATGTCGAGGATCTGTTGAGCGTCTGAGGGGTCGATTGGGACATCGGCTGCGAGTTGTAGGTTTTGTAATTTCGACCTGGTGAGGTTGTCGTCGTCGATGTCGAGTTGGTTCTCCTGTTTTATGGCCGTGTCTGAGTGGAGTTGTTTCTGTGGAGGGTGATCGTCGTTGTCTGTGAGGGAGGTGCGCTTCCGCTTCTTTGTGGACGACTTTGTGCGTGAGGAGGCAGGTTGATCCGTGAGTTTGTCCTTTTCGCTATGGAGTTGTGTCGCTGAGCTTCGCGTTGCGCGGGCCATGACGAGTACCAGCAACTTATAACGATTTACGGAAATTCTAGGCGAATCGCGCGCGGTGTGATTACAGTATAGACGCCCTATTTGAAGCGGAGTCTCTATTTTAAACCTCAGACAAACCTCAGCCGACAATGCCGCCTTCACCGTCCACGATGGCCTCCGCACTCTGGAGGGCCCAGTTGCGCTCCGCGCCCACCAACGGCCTAGGCGCATTCATCCCACACATCCGCAAGGTCGTCCTCGAGTTTTGCCAACATGGCCCATCATCGGCCAACACACGCATCTTCATCTCAAAAGACATGGAACGCGTCGCACGCGAGAACCCACACGTCGAGTTCGTGGTCAAGCAGCGCAACGGTCACGAACCCATCGCGCGCGGCTTTTATGGTCAGTCCCATCCGCGCGCTCTCGCACCGCTGACCTGCCACCAGTGAACGGACGCGACAAGGTGATACCACTGCAGCGATTGGAGGTGAATGGGATAGAGAGAAAAGTGCAGCTGATACTGGAGTCGTCTGGAGCCAAGATCAAGCCGTTGAAGAAGGGACGGATAGTGGAGAGCACGTCCGAGTCAGCTCGGGGTATCTGGAGCGGGATGCACGTTGACACGCCGTTTACAATCTGAGTACAATATACCTAAGAATGTCATGAACCTGTCAAAAAAACACGCCGTTGCCTGCATGCATTCTTCACATCCTCCTCCCTCCTTGTCTTCTCCCACCATGTCCCTACTTCACCAGGTCCGTCTCCGCTACTTCATCCCATCAGATAGGCTCACCCCATCCCAGTCCCCGCACGAACAGGTATTTACAGATTGGCTCGAAACAGACACGATCGTCAACGTATGTTCTCTTCTTTGTCTATCATGATCGATCCTTTCAACACCCCATTCACCCAGTCCGTCTCTGAGCTGTCTCCGGTCACCACCCTCAGCGATCTCCCTGTGAGCACAGTACATCGATGACGACACGAGGCCTCGCTAATCTCGACCGCCGCCGCCAGGATGTCATTCCCGAAGACGACGAGTACCGTGCCATGCCCCACAGCCTCAGACATGTCCTGGTCAGTCTCCCTCCTCTCCTTCTCTCTTCATCCCATGTCCCCTCCCTTATCCTTTCCCTTTCCTCAGACACCTCCAATATCAGATGCTTCCGCTCGTCCTAGAAGCATCCTCCTCGAGCCCGCACTCACTCAGATCCCCTCTTCTCCATATTCGAGACCTCGATGGTCACCCTTCTCAGATTCATCCAGTGGCGGGGTCTCCCGCGCCCGACAAAGCGTATCCTCCATCGGCTCTTGTTCTACCATACAAACGCGCTCGGCCGCTCCAATAAAATCGATCCTTACTCGACATGACTCTGGCATCTCCATGGCCACGACATCAAAGTCCACCCGTCGCAAAAAGAAACGCTCCCCACCATCCGTCAAATTTGTAGACGCACCAACAGTCCACTACGACGACGCCGTCTACCATAACACTCCTCCTCTGCGTTCGCCCCCTTCTCCCTCACAGGCGCGCAAGCCCACGCCTTGGTTCACCAAGTGGTGGAAGAGATCCTCCAGTCCTCCGCCACGACCCCCCATTTCTGGTCCATTTCACCTGTCCTATACCACGTCGCTGGTAGACGTCTATACTTCGAGATCGCCAAAGCCAAAGCCAGGTAGGCTAAGGCAGCTCTGGCATCGACTGACCAGCATAACCCGCTGAGCTGCAGGCAAGTAAAAGTGGCCTTCCATCCCACAGCCTCTCGCCTAACATTGCACCCAGTTTTGCTTCGTGGCTTACTCGTGCTTCGTCTTTGTGCACCCTCCAAAATCCCGGCTCACCGTAATGGCTGCGGCATCCTGGGGATTGAGAAGGGGCCTTCTGCATGCGTGTGCTTTATGTCCGCACCCATCCACCGATCGATTCGGTAGCCCATCGCACGCTGTGCGTGTTCATACTAGATGTATCACAACACCATCGCATACCACGCATGTATCTGCTCATTGACCACGTATACGTCGGAACACATGTATCTAGATTTGATAAGCAGTAGGAGTAGCAGAAGATAGAAGATTCAAGCATGAACAGCTGTTCTTCTTGCTTTCTCTGCGTCCCAGCGTGCGCGTATGAGCATAGCACCCTCTGTTCTTGACCGAACGAGTGGTGGGAAGAGCTGCATCTGTGCGGCTTGCAGATGTGGCGGTAGCAGCGCATCGTTGCGGATGACCTACAGAGTCGCACATATCAAAGTGCGGGCCGTACATGAGAATATGGTCGAGTTTATGAAAAGATGTCAGCTTACGGAGCCGATGGCGAGGAAAAACGAAAATGTCGCTGCACTGCTGAGCATGTACTGGGAAAGCGTAGCTAGAAACCCTCTAGGGCCAGCGCCGCTTCTTTCGATGGTCAGGACCGTGTTCAGTCGTGTGTCGTCCTGACTTGGGGGGGTCTCACCTGAGGATACTGTATGAACCAAAAATGAAGCCAATGGTAAGACCGACACCCCCACCCATGAGGGCGCCCATTCTAATCGACATACACGATCACACTTAGCCTCGCGGCGTCCTGAACAGGGGGGAGACGTACTTTACTGTAGGTTCCCAACGAGTCGAGTCAGAAACTTGGTGATTTCGTAGTGTTTTGGTTGTTGTGTCACTTACATTTTTGCCAAACGGATGGCTCTTGAGCTCGTGCTGCCATGACGAGAAGGGAACAAACAAGAGTGGTTGGCGAGCGAAGTCAGAGGTGTTGCTGAACTGGTTGCCGGAGTCAAGAGTCCGACACACGATCCCGGTCAGTCTCAATTCATGGCTCAATACTTGCCGTCGTTCCCCAGTGCTCGACAAGCTCAAATCAGTGTGTTTACGATATTCTCCTTGCGTTGGACCGACTAACTGGAATACAGTCAGAGCAAACCAGAGAGACTTGTTCCATGTATTGTCATTCAAGGAGCAGGCGGACACCGTGCTCCGCTCCTGGCTCGGTGAGTGCACGTCTTTCACATACTTGCACTGCGAACATATTTCATTCGTCTGCTAGGAACAAGATGGCTCTTGAGGTGGGACAAAGAGGTCGATCTTGTTCTCAAGTTGCTTTATTATGGCTTGACGATCGGTCGAGGCTCGTACCACAGTCTTATATCTTTCACACCGTTCCGCTTGCTGACATTGTTCTGAAGTCGTACAGACTCTTGGGGAAGAATACACCGACATCTGGCAACATTCTGCCCGTAGTGGTAGAGTGCCTTCCAGAGTTTCGCGAATAGCCCTTGTACTTCTCCCAACCCTACCTTCGTATATTCTTGCAAAATGGGGTTCCCGTCTCAGCTCGTCATCCCCTCAGGTGGCGAACACCCTACGCGTACTACCCATGTGTTTCGAGGTGGCTGCAGAGGTCAACCTTGCCATATTCTACCTCCGAGGCACGTACTACGACCTGACCAAGCGATTACTAGGTATCCAGCATGTGATTAGTCCTGTCCCTTTGTCTCAGGCGGGAGCTAACTCAAAATGATGGTGTTTGCAGATTTCGTCCACGCCGGAGAGCCCACACGTACGCCCGCCGTCGTACTCCCTGCTCGGGATCCTCATCCTCATCCGCCTCCTCTACCGGCTCATACATTACTTGCGTTCCCGTGCCCACGGTGCCACTGAGAAATCGCGTGGAAAACGCAGTCTCGACGAGTCACGGGAGATGTTTATTGATGACCGACTCGTCAGTACCATGCTCGAGTACGTGGATCCAGAGAATGTACCCGTGAAGCCTGCCGAGGAAGACGAGAATACCGTGTTGGACATTAGCAGGATACCTGCTCGAACGAGGGCCAGTCGAACGTGTACGCTTTGCTTGGAAGAGAGGACTGATAGCTGTGCGACGGAATGCGGACACCTGTTTTGCTGGAATTGTATTGTGGGATGGGGGAGAGAAAAGGCGGAGTGTCCGCTGTGCAGGCAGGGATTGAATTTGACCCGGCTACTACCTATTTACAACCTGTGATTGACGGACACATTTTACTATCTGTATTGACAAAAATATAATATACAGCAATTTTTTACACGAGGCTATCATACCACTTGTTGGATGAGAGTGATGTTATCGCCCTTGAGGAGAATGCGGCCTGGAGAGAAGTTAGCGGGAGCAGGTGAGGAAAGACGAGCAAAGGCGTACCTAGTTCCCGTCGCGGTTTTGCGTCCTTGACATACACCTCTACTGCCTCGTCGATGACAAGATTCATGAATTCATCGAAACCCTGTGTGAGAAGACGTGAGCGAAAAACTTCAAATTATAGCAGAAAACGAAAATAAGGAGGAAGGAAACGCGGGAGCGATGAACCACATCGCCTTTGCAAGAGACGATTTAATGTTGGAAGCGATTTGGCGATGAATCGGATGTACGTACAATGATGCGCCCTTCAATTCGCATCTCGATGTTATCGTACAACCATATTACGACTTTTGACCGCTGTAGATGATGTCGTCAGTGATGAACGCGGCGAAGAAACTGCACGACGCGACCTGTTGCAGGTTTTTGAAGATAACATTCTGGGATGGGGTCGTCAGTGCGGAAAAGTGAATGGAAAGGCTGTGCGTACGATGGGCTGAACCATCACCCGTTGTTGACGTCCCGACATGGCTGGCAAATGATCTTTCGAGGCGTCGACGACGCGCACGACAGCGACGAGGACCAAGTGGGCTGATTATCTAATGTGTTCCCACATGATTCGGGGTTGTCAAATGGACGCGTCCGCTCGAGTGGGCTGCTTTCACGACCAAAACATGGAGGCAAGTATTTGTCTGCTCGCGATGGCCCGCAGCACCGCTCACCGTGTACAACCAGGCGTTCAGTCCCTCTAACTCCTCCACCGCAGCCGCGGTCACCTTCATCACCTTCGTCCAAGACCTCAAGCGGAAGACCAAGACATGGGGTCCCATGATAGAACTTTGCGCCAGTGGCGAGAAGACCCTCGAACGATTTCGATACCAATTCCCGGAGGACTGGCTCTATAGCGATCAGCTCAGAGGTGAATGGAGCGCATACAACGAGATCCTCAAACGCAAGAATGATTCCATCCAGGAGCAGCTCGGTACGCAATTTCCCGCCTTGTCTCCCCCGTCTCACGTAGATCTTCGTTCACAGCTGGACTCCAGCTCAAGATCGTCGCAGAGGACAAGATCGTGGAGAACAAGATCAATGACATTATCGCAGAATGGGAGCAGACACGTCCTGTGCAGGGGAGTATACGTGCCGATACCGCCATGAATACTATCAATGTCTTTGAAGGCAAGTTGAACCGCGTCAAGGAGGAATACGACCTAGTTTGCAGGGCCAAAGAGGCGCTCGACCTTGAGTTGACGCGTCACACGCGCTTGGAACCCGTGTTTGAGGAATTAAAGGATCTCAAGGCCGTCTGGACAGCGCTTTCGGGCGTCTGGAGTCAGATTGGAGAGCTGAGAGAGATGTCCTGGGCGACCGTACAGCCGAGGAAATTGAGGCAGCAAATCGACGGACTGTTGTCGTCGACCAAGGACATGCCGACGCGCATGCGGCAGTATGCAGCATTTGAATACGTCCAGGACGTTCTTAGGGGACTCTTGAAGTCGAACTCGATCATCTCTGATTTGAAATCCGAGGCTTTGAAGGATAGACATTGGAAGCAGTTGTTTAAAGTCTTGCGGTTACCCTCGCAGATTAGTCTTTCTGTGTAGGTGACTCGCCTTCTTTTCTCTCCTTCCTCTGATCTGTGCACACAGTATGACTTTGGGAAATGTTTATGACTTGGACTTGAAGAAAAATGAATCTCTTATACGGGAGGTCATCGTACAAGCTCAGGGAGAGGTACGTTGCGCCACGCAGCTCTGTCGCCTACACTATATTGACGCCATGCACAGATGGCTCTCGAGGAGTACATCAAGCAAGTCAAGGAAACTTGGACTAACTATACCCTAGATCTGGTAAACTACCAGAATAAATGTCGACTTATTAGGTGCGAATCATCGGTATTTATTTCGCTGGTACCATATCGTTCATGTCGTGCGTCAGAGGCTGGGATGATCTTTTCAGCAAGTGTAGCGAGAACCTGAACTCTTTGACCGCGATGAAACTTTCTCCCTACTACAAAGGTACGTCAACGCATTACAGAAACGAGATTTCATCGAGTTCATTCCTTTGTCTTAGTCTTCGAGGAAGAGGTATTTTTCTAAAACAGACATTGTCTCTCCGCACTAACACTGTGAAAGGCTGGTTCGTGGGAGGAGAAACTGAACAGGATCCATGTGTTGTTTGGTAAGATACACACCGTCGGATTCTCCAGACGAAGCTCCTCACTTTCGTGAAAGATGTCTGGATTGATGTTCAGCGCCAGTGGGTGTATTTGGAGGGCATCTTTTCTGGGAGTGCAGATATCAAGCATCTTCTCCCTGTGGAGAGCGCCCGCTTCCAAAACATCAATGCTGAGTTCTTGACCGTCATGAAGAAGGTGTACAAGTCACCGTTCGTCGTTGACGTCATGAATATTCAAGGAATTCAGAAGAGCTTGGAGCGTCTCGCTGACCTTTTGAACAAAATCCAGAAGGCCCTTGGTGAATACCTTGAACGCGAGCGATCATCATTCCCTCGATTCTACTTCGTTGGTGACGAAGACCTATTGGAGATCATTGGTAACAGCAAGGATATTCTGCGTATCATGAAGCACCTCAAGAAAATGTTCGCCGGCATTTCCACGATCAAGCTCGATGACGACTTGACCCAAATTCAAGGCATGGCTTCACGCGAGGGAGAGGAAGTTCAGTTCAGCGAGCCAATCCTGTTGAAAGACTACCCCAAGATCAATGATTGGCTTGCTCGACTGGAATCTTTGATGCGACTTTCTTTGGCTGATTTACTTTGTGACGCCGTTGGCGAACTGCAATCATTCTATGGCACTGGATCCCCGCTCAATATAGATCAACTCATGTATTGGATGGAGAAATATCCTGCCCAGCTTGTCACGTTGGCTATTCAAGTTGCGTGGACCACGTCTGTCGAGGGTTCTTTGGAATCAGGCAATCTCCCTGAAGGACCACTTGAAACGATCTCCCAGGCCCTCGACCTCCTCGCTGACATCGTCTTACGAGAACTTAGCCCTGTCACGCGTCGCAAGTGTGAGCACCTTATCACAGAACTCGTCCACCAGCGAGACGTCACGCGCGCACTTGTGCAACAACGCGTAATCGACACCAAGGCTTTCACGTGGCTCTCGCAAATGCGTTTTTACTTGGAACGTTCAGCCGAGAATCCTCTTGACCGCTTAGCTGTCCGGGTCGCGAATGCGACATTCCCTTACGGCTGGGAGTATTTGGGAGTTCCAGATCGTCTCGTCCAGACACCGTTGACGGATCGGGTCTACCTCACCCTAACTCAGGCTTTAGACAGCCAGCTCGGTGGTTCTCCTTTTGGTCCAGCTGGCACAGGTACCTCTGTCGAGTCCTACGTAGCAAACCTGTTCTCTAACAATTTACTCCAGGCAAAACCGAATCCGTCAAGGCCCTCGGTGTCCAGCTCGGTCGGTTTGTGTTGGTATTCTGTTGCGACGAGACATTCGATTTCCAGGCCATGGGTCGCATCTTTGTTGGTCTTTGTCAGGTCGGAGCGTGGGGATGCTTCGACGAGTTCAACCGACTAGAGGAGCGTATTTTAAGTGCTGTCTCACAACAGGTGCAGAGCATCCAACAAGGACTAGCTGCTCTTGTCAAGAATCCCAATACCGAGATTGAGCTCGTTGGGAAAACTTTGAAGATCAGCAAGAACATCGGTACGTTTCACCTACGAAGCTGTTGTTCGGCTCACCTAAGCATGGTGACTAGGTATCTTTATTACAACTAATCCCAACTACGCTGGACGGTCGACTTTGCCACCAAATCTGACAAAACTTTTCCGACCGTGTGTTCATGTCCTTGCCGTGCAAATGAACACTCTGACCAGTCCTACAGGATGGCAATGACAAGGCCCGATCGCGAGCTCATCGCCCAAGTCATGCTCTTCTCTCAAGGTTTTCGAACAGCCGAATCCCTCGCGTCCAAGATCGTACCATTCTTCAATCTTTGCGACGAGCAGCTTTCGCCACAACCCCATTATGACTTTGGTCTGCGTGCACTAAAGGCTGTGCTTGCCAGTGCAGGTATCCTCAAGCGTGAACGCCTACAGAATGCCAAGTTGGAGGACACGGATGGTGTCAACGAACTCTCGGACGTCGTTTCCGAGCAGATCATCGTCATCCAGAGTGTCACGGAGACGATCGTGCCAAAGTTGGTTGCTGATGATGTGCCTTTACTTACTAGGTGAGGGTTAACGACAGCATAGATGCCTCACACGCTAAATGTTGAACTGGTTCCAGCCTGCTTGCAGATGTTTTCCCTGGCACAGACTATGTTCCCGTCGACCTGGAGGCGCTCCGCGAGCAAATATTGAGAGTTTGTGCCGAAAGGCGCCTGGTGGATGGCGAGCGGTGGATCGCCAAGATTCTCCAATTGTACCAGATCCAGAAGATTCAGCATGGTCTTATGATGGTCGGTCCCTCCGGCACTGGCAAAACGAACGCATGGCAAGTCCTCCTCTCCGCGTTGGAGAGACTCGATGGCACCGAAGGGGTTGCGTATGTCATTGATCCTAAAGCAATCCACAAGGACGCACTCTATGGCACGCTTGACCCAACTACGCGCGAGTGGAAGGATGGTCTGTTCACGCATATCTTGCGCAAGATTGTGGATGATGTGCGTGGCGAGAGTTCCAAGAGACACTGGATTATATTCGATGGTGACGTTGATCCGGAGTGGGTCGAGAACCTGAATAGGTCTGTTTGTTTGCTGAATGTTAGAATGGTTGACTCACCAATCTTTAGTGTTCTTGATGACAACAAGCTACTCACGCTTCCTAATGGTGAGCGTCTGAACCTGCCTCCCAACGTCCGGATCATGTTTGAGGTCGAGCACTTGCGCTATGCGACTCTCGCTACTGTCAGTCGCTGTGGCATGATCTGGTTCAGCGAGGATGTCATTGAGCCTTCGATGGTTTATCGCCACTACCTCAATGCTCTTTCATCTGTGCCCTTGGACGCGGACGACGAGGATGCTGTTGATGTACCGGGACGTCGTACTGACATCCTCGGTGCCGAATCTCCGGGCTCTACCCACCTTGCCACCCAGGTTCAAATTGCTGGCATCCTCGAGCGCTACTTTGCAGACGGAGAGCTTGTCAGCTCTGCTCTCGAATTTGCGGAATCCATTGATCACATCATGGACTTCACAACTACTCGTGCGCTTCACACGCTCTTTTCATTGCTGAATAAGACCGCACGTAACATCATCGAGTACAACATCCAACACTCGGATTTCCCTCTTTCCCCTGAAAAGGTGGAACAATATGTCACCAAGCGACTGCTTGTCAGCATCATCTGGGCGTTTTCTGGTGATGCTAAGCTAGACTTGCGTGCGGAGATGGGCGAGTTCCTACGGAAACAAACCGGCATCGACCTACCGCCAATGTCTGCTGAAGCGTCCCTCATCGACTTTGATGTACAGATTGTCACAGGGGATTGGATTGCTTGGCAGTCCAAGGTGCCCTCGATTGAAATCGACGCACACTCCGTTACTGCGGCTGATATCGTCGTTCCGACCATGGATACCGTCCGCCACGAGGAAGTCCTATACTCATGGCTCTCTGAACACAAGCCTCTCATGCTGTGTGGACCTCCTGGTTCAGGGAAGACCATGACGCTCTTCAGTGCCCTTCGCAAGCTTCCTGACATGGAAGTCGTCGGCCTCAACTTCTCCAGTGCTACTACCCCCGAGCTCATTCTCAAGACGTTTGAGCAATACTGCGAGCATAGAAAGACTCCGAACGGCGTCATCCTTGCGCCAGTGCAGATTGGCCGCTGGCTGGTTGTGTTCTGTGATGAAATCAACCTCCCAGCTCAAGACAAGTATGGCACTCAGCGAGTTATCTCATTCTTGCGTCAATTGGTTGAATGTGGTGGATACTGGCGTGCAAGCGATATGTCGTGGGTTAAACTCGAACGTATCCAGTTCGTCGGTGCATGTAACCCGCCCACCGACCCGGGGCGCGTTCCTCTCAGTCATCGTTTCCTCCGTCATGCACCGCTCATCATGGTGGACTATCCAGGGGAGGTCTCGCTCAAGCAGATTTATGGTACATATAACCGTGCCCTTCTCAAGGTCATCCCAACCCTGCGGGCGTACGCCGAACCTCTTACGGACGCAATGGTCTCCTTCTACCTAGCTTCGCAGAAACGTTTCACTTCTGATATTCAAGCTCACTACGTCTACAGTCCTCGTGAACTTACGAGATGGGTGCGTGGTATCTATGAAGCCATCCGTCCCCTGGAGATTCTATCCGTGGAGGGCTTGGTGCGCGTCTGGGCTCACGAGGCACTGCGTCTCTTCCAAGACCGTCTCGTCACCGAGGAAGAAAAACAGTGGACTGACGACCACATTGACCTTGCCGCCGTGGAACACTTCCCGACCATCAATCGCGACGAAGCCTTGAACAGACCTGTTCTCTTCTCCAATTGGACCTCGAAAGACTATATTCCTGTGGACAGAGAAGTTCTCCGCGAGTACACAAAGGCTCGTTTGCGCGTCTTTTACGAGGAAGAATTGGATGTGCCCCTTGTTCTTTTCAACGACGTACTTGATCATGTTCTCAGGATTGACCGTGTGTTCCGCCAAGTTCAGGGCCACCTATTGTTGATTGGTGTTAGTGGCAGTGGCAAGGTATTAACGAGACTTTGAATACTTATACTACAAGGCTAACGATGCTGCTAGACGACGCTATCTCGTTTCGTTGCTTGGCTCAATGGCTTGAGCATTTTCCAGATCAAGGTTTCGAACAAGTATACTGGCGACGACTTCGATGATGATCTCCGTACCGTATTGAGGCGCGCTGGTTGCAAGGGCGAGAAGATTTGCTTCATCATGGACGAATCCAATGTGCTTGATTCGGGTTTCCTGGAACGTATGAACACACTTCTCGCGAACGCCGAGGTGCCAGGTCTCTTTGAGGGCGATGAGCATGCTGCTTTGATGACGGCATGCAAGGAAGGGTCGCAACGGGATGGGCTCATGCTCGACTCGCACGAGGAATTGTATCGATGGTTCACTCAACAGGTTGCGAAGAATCTACATGTCGTCTTCACCATGAATCCGCCAGAAAATGGTCTCGCGTCCCGCGCCGCCACGTCGCCTGCCTTGTTCAACCGTTGTGTTCTCGACTGGTTTGGTGATTGGTCAGATCAGGCATTCTACCAAGTTGGCATGGAGTTCACCCATACGTTGGACTTGGACCTGTCTTCGTACTCCCCACCTGTTCATTTCCCTATTGCCTATCGCGAGCTTTCCATGCCTCCCATTCATCGCACTGCTGTTGTGAATGCTCTTGTCTACGTGCATATGTCAATGCACCAGATCAACCAGCGCATCAGCCGTCGTCAAGGTCGTTACAATTATGTTACTCCTCGGCACTACCTCGACTTGTAAGTCATTTCACTTTATGGGGGTTGAACCACTGGCCTGACTGATGTTCTTTAGCATCAACCACTATGTCAGGCTCTACAATGAGAAACGTGATGAGCTTGAGGAACAGCAACGTCACCTCCACGTTGGTCTCGACAAACTCAAGGACACAGTGACACAGGTGGAAGAGCTTCGCAAGAGCCTTGCCACAAAGCGCTCACAACTCCAAGCCAAAGATGTAGAAGCTAACGAGAAACTTAAGCGCATGGTTGCGGACCAACAGGAGGCTGAACAAAAGAAGGCGGCATCTATCGAAATCCAGGCTGCTTTGGTGGAACAGGACAAGAACATTGCACAACGTCGTGCTGTCGTCATGGCTGACCTCGCAGATGCAGAGCCTGCTGTGTTGGATGCACAAGCTGCTGTCAGTAATATCAAGAGGCAACACTTGCAAGAAGTCAGGACGATGGCCAATCCACCAGAGGCCGTCAAACTTGCCATGGAGTCTGTCTGCACGATCCTCGGTCACAAGATCGATAGCTGGCGTACGGTTCAAGGTATCATTCGTCGGGATGACTTTATCCAGAGGATCGTCAATTTCGATACCAACAACCAAATGACGAAGCCTCTCCGTGAGCTCATGAAGAAAGATTTCCTGAGCCGGCCGTCGTTCAACTTTGAGACCGTCCAACGCGCTAGTAAGGCCTGTGGTCCTCTCGTTAAGTGGGTGCTTGCGCAGGTCCGCTTCTCTGAGATTCTTGACAAAGTCGAGCCTCTACGTAACGAGGTGCAATCGCTCGAAACGCAAGCGGAGACCACGAAAAAACAAGCCGCTCAAATCATTACCATCGTCGCTGAATTAGAGGCGAAGATTGCCAAGTACAAGGAAGAGTACGCGCTTCTCATTTCGGAAATGCAAGCTATCAAGTCGGAGATGGAGCGGGTGCAGAACAAGGTTGAACGTAGCATGAAGCTCCTCGAAAGCTTGTCCTCGGAGAAGGGACGATGGGAGTCCGGAAGTCGTACTTTCGACGCAGAAATGAGCACCATCGTTGGTGATGTGTTGCTGTCTGCGGCATTTCTTGCGTACGGTGGTTTCTTTGACCAGCATTACCGGGAGGTGATGTGGCAGGATTGGTCGAATCATCTTCTCGAAGCCAACATCAAGTTTAAACCGGAACTTTCGTTGACGGAGTACCTCTCGACTGCGGATGATCGCTTGAGCTGGCAATCCAAGTCTCTTCCAGCCGACAACCTAACCACTGAGAACGCGATCATGCTCAAGCGATTCAACCGTTATCCGTTGATCATCGATCCCACTGGTCAGGCAACGACCTTCTTGCTCAATGAGTACAAGGAACGCAAGATCACGGTCACGAGTTTCCTTGACGAAGCCTTCCTCAAAGTTTTGGAGAGCGCTCTTCGATTCGGTAACCCTATTCTTATCCAGGATGTCGAACATTTGGATCCCATCCTGAATGCCGTCCTGAACAAGGAGATTCGTAGAACAGGTGGCCGTGTGCTCATTCGCATTGGTAACCAAGACATCGACTTCTCACCTGCGTTCACTATGTTCCTCTCGACTCGAGATCCGTCGGTCGAATTTTCCCCTGACATCTGCAGCAGAGTTACATTCGTCAACTTCACAATGACGCGTAGCAGTCTCCAAAGTCAATCCTTGGATCAAGTGCTTAAGGTGGAACGGCCTGATACTGAACGCAAGAGAACGGATCTCATGAAAGCCCAAGGCGAATTCCGCCTTCGCCTCCGAACACTGGAGAAGTTGCTCCTGCAAGCTCTCAACGAGTCGACTGGAAACATTCTTGACGACGACAAAGTCATCAGCACCTTGGAAACGTTAAAAAGGGAAGCTGCAGAGATCACGCGCAAGGTAGAAGAGACAGACATCGTCATGAGGGAAGTTGAGCAAGTGACTGCTGAATACCTGCCTTTGGCACAAGCCTGCAGTTCCGTGTTCTTCATTCTCGAACAACTCAATCTCGTCAATCACTTTTATCAGTTCTCCCTTCAATTCTTCCTCGACATCTTCGACTACGTGCTCCATCATAATCCCAACTTGAAGAACGTCACTGACTACCACAGACGGCGGGAGATCTTACTGAACGACCTCTTCCTGATTGTATACAAGCGAACCTCAAGAGCTCTGCTTCACCGTGACCATGTCATGGTCGCTGTACTTTTGGCACAAGTGAAGCTGCGAGGTGTTGAGGATATCGCTGACGAACTCGAGTTCCTGCTCGAAAGCGGCCAGGGAATTGTTGGAAAGCCTAACGCCTCTTCGGGCGAGCATCCAGTCTCTTCCGTACTCTCCCCAGACCAGATGATGCACCTCGAATATTATGCAAAACAGAGCCTTTTCAAGCCTGTTCTCAACCACGTCTTCGAGCGTCCTGAAGATTGGGTTCCTTTCCTACAATCTGCAAACCCTGAAATGATCGTGCCTCTACCTTGGGAGCCCAGCACGCGTACGTGTCCACCCCTCCTATACAAGCTCTTCGTGTTCTGACATCCAAGCAGCTGCTGTCGAGGCCCTTCGTTCGATGCTTATTGTCAAATGCTTGCGACCTGATCGTCTCTTGCAATCCACCGCATTGTTCGTGGGAACTGTTTTCCAGAATGATTTGTCGTCCGAACTCGACCTCAGCGCTATGGTTGGAAACGAGGTTCCTGCTACGATCCCACTCGCTCTGGTATCTGTCACTGGTTATGATGCTAGCTACCGTGTCGAGAATCTCATACAATCTGTCGGAGCGCGGTCATCCTCGGTTGCCATGGGCTCCCAGGAGGGCTTTACTCTTGCAGATCAAGCCATCGCTGCAGCATCAAGACAAGGGACATGGGTCCTCCTCAAGAATGTTCACTTAGCCCCTTCATGGCTAGGACAACTGGAGAAGAAACTACAAACTCTCAATCCTCACCGCAACTTCCGCCTCTTCTTGACCATGGAAGCCAACCCATCCATTCCTGTCAACATCCTCCGACAGTCTCGCATCATCATGAACGAACCTCCACCGGGAGTAAAGGCCAACTTACTCGACTCCCTGGGATCCATCCCCCCACAGCGCCTTGCTCAAGGGCCTGCAGAGAAAGTCCGTTTGTACTTCCTCCTCGCATGGTTCCATGCCGTTGTACAAGAACGTTTACGATACGTTCCGCTGGGTTGGAGCAAAACGTACGACTTTAACGACTCCGATATGGCCTCTGCCTTTGGTACTATTGACACGTGGCTCAACGCTATTGCCAAAGGGAGGGCTAATGTTGACCCTGCCTCGATTCCATGGGATGCGCTCCGGACACTCATCAAACAGTCAGTGTATGGTGGGCGTATTGACAGCGATTTCGATCAACGCATTCTCGATACATTCGTTGACAAACTGTTCACTCCGGCTGCTTACAATGTGGATTTCAACCTGGTGCCCAGTATCAATAGTAGTCAGGTTCTTGAAGCACCCGATGGCACTAAACTTGAGCACTTCCTGTCATGGGTGCAAGGGTTACCGGACCGTGAGCCGCCATCATGGTTGACACTGCCGCCCACTGCAGAAAGAGTCATTGCTATTGCACAAGGTGAGTTTAGTCGAGGCTAGCTTGATGCACCTAACTTCACTTGTCATAGGTAATGAGCTTCTCGGCAAACTACGGAAAATGCGAACGCTGGCCGATGATGAGGATGACGTTCCGAGTCCCGGTAGTCCTTCCAAGAGTCAGTCGTCACAGCAGCCAGCGTGGATGCGCAGCCTACATGAGCGTTGTCGCGAATGGCTGACCCAGTTGCCATCAGTAAGGATGCATTGCTCATAGTAATAAACTTTGTTACTAACACTTCCTTCCAGTCGCTGAATATATTGCCCAAACAATCTAGCGATAGCCCAGATCCACTTTATCGCCTATTCTTCCGGGAAGGCACTATCGGACGCAAGTTGCTTGATCAGGTTCGCAAGGACCTTGCGGATGTCGTCAAGGTTTGCGAGGGTGAATTGAAGCAGACCAACCACCTCCGTGCTTTAATGAGCTCTCTGACTAAAGGTGAATTTGATGCTGTCTTGATTGAAACCAAACTGACACAGTCTAGGTACTATTCCAACACACTGGAGACGGTACAAGGTTCCCAAAGCCATGTCAGTGTCGGAGTGGATTCCGGATCTCGCTCGTCGCCTGGCTCAATTTGACGGGATTACGACGATGCAACAGTCATTATCAAATGTTGAAGTTTGGCTTGGAGGATTGTTCTTCCCAGAGGCGTATATTACGGCTACTCGGCAGGCTGTAGCCCACCGCAAGCGCTGGAGTCTGGAGACTCTGAGTCTGCGATTAGATATCGGTCAAATGAGCAACCCGGGAGCCTTCATCGTCGATGGTGAGTCCTAGAGAGCGGTTTTCTGGTTCAACTCCTCTAATCACGATGGTTCAGGTTTGACATTGGAGGGAGCTGCGTGGGATGCAGAAGCTGAAAAGCTTGTGCTCAACGACGGCGAGGCCGTTCACCTGAGTGCATCTCAGATCCGTTGGGTGCAAGAAGAGGACGACGACGATCAGAGTAACTTGGTAACACTGCCGGTCTACTTGAATAGTGACCGCAGTGATGTGATGTTCACAGTTGACCTGCCTTTCGACGGCAGCTCAGCATCTCTTGTCGCGATGAGAGCTGTTTGTCTCAATGCGAGAGGCTAGAAGCGACGTGATATTGGATTTTTAGGATACCTGGAGGCATAATACCTACGACGCATGCATGTTAACATACTGTATATGACCAGTAATGATCATTTTTTGTTCTACGTTCATCTAGTTCACTCTAGTTCGCCTCTACTGGGTAACACTGACTACCGCCAACAACGTCAAGTAACTTCCAGTCTACTTGTATGTTCTCTGTCGCAAATATTGCGCGAGCCCCTTCTGCAATAGCCTCGAAATTGTGAGTTGCGAGAGCCAAGATCGTTGGTCCTGCCCCTGAGAGACAGATACCAAGTAGACCAGGATGTGATTGTGGGGTAATTGACGAGGTCACTGCTGGCAAACCAGGAATCTGGAGAACGTTGCTAGTTTGGCCGCTCATGGTCCATGTCACGACAGGAAAAAAAACATACGAGCATTTTCCGATACGGTTGATGGACACGATCTTTCATCGCCTCGTAGATAAGCTCGGGATCCGGTGGTGATTGTCCAAGCGCGGTAGTCAACACGGCGAGTCGTTGCATGTTGAAAACCTAGGCTTCCTATCAGCCAATTCAGACGGATGCATACTTGTATTAAAGCATACGTACGAGATCTTTCCGAGAGTATTCCGTGGGTAATACCTCTCTCGCCCTGGCGGTACTCAGCTCGAAGCGAGGTATGATCGCCACGGCTTTGATAGTAGGGCTCCATCCGAAACGAACAAAGTGTCCGATGCCATACGGAGGAACGGGCGGGGACAGTCCCCACTCCTCCCCTGCATCGGGAGGGTATTCTGGTAACACTTCCGATAACGGTACTTGGGCGGCCTCGCTAGCGACAGGATCAAGCTCTCGGAGGTACGACCCGACAAAACCACCGATGAGGGCTGCCGTCACGTTGTCCGGGTGCCTCTCGACCATGAGTGCATAGTCGAGTATCCGTTCACGCGATAGATCGAGGTTTCCGAGCGTATTGCCGAGGAGCACACCCGCGATGACGGCTGCCCCCGAGGAGCCGAGCCCGCGGCCAAACGGTATCTGGTTGTCAGCATGAATACTGACGAGTTCTGGAGGAAACGAGCGGTGGTTGTTGCAGCGCAGGACGTAGAGCGCTACGCGGGTCGTCAAGTTTCGGTAGGGATCGAGGGGGACTTCATCGGCCCCTTCGCCGGAGTAGGTGATTTTCACAAGGTCAGTCGAGGGAGGTCCAAATTTGACGGTGAGCGTCAAATACAGCGAGAGAGAGAGCCCTACTACATCAAAGCCTGGTCCGATGTTGGCAGAAGTCGCGGGGACTTTGATGATGACGGTGCTCCTCGACGCCGAGAAGTTGGACATGATCAAGAAGGCTGCAAAATTCACTGTAATTCATGACTGTGATTCAAAAGATCGGAAATGATAACGACATACGGAAGGTGAGGTAGCCCCCAGAGAAGACTTACAAGGAACTGACTGCAGCTGCAGCAAGAGGATGAAAGTAAAGCGAGAACTGGGCCGAGTTAGTACGCCGAGTTGCGTCGATCTTTTATCCAAATCAGGAAAGCAGAATGGAGGGTGGCGCTTGCTATGTCCTTTAGGTAGAGGAATCCACTGCTCCGCTCGATTTCAAGTACTTCCCCGAATGCATTTCCTTGTTGCCCAACTAGAAAGAAAATTACTACATGCAATTGACTGCTACGAATGACTATATCGATACAAATGCGTGTTTGCAAGAATGATTCCAAATGGTGGATTCACTGGATTGTTGGAGTGGTCGGTCAACGACTTCTCCGAATTAACGCCATATCAGTCAAGGACGTTGGGTTAGTGTCGAAAGCTAGCACGTCTCAGTGATGTTTCCTGCACTAGGGGTCGGCATCGCAATGGCAGTGCTAGAGGGGACAACAGGAGAAGTAATGGCAGACTGAGAGGGTTGTGGAATCTGGGTGGGAGCGGTGGTTGTGGTGTTGGTATTTTGGCTTGTACTAGCGACAGTAAACTAGAAATGTGATATGTCAGATCGTCTTTTTTTTTGCAACGGATGGCCGAATTCAGACTGACGTAGATCGTATCATCCGAAGCACCGCGCTGGGCGATCGGTAACAACACAGACTGGTGATTCATCGCAGTGTTGATGGTAGTCATCTTGTACGCGCCCTCGGGAAGGCCAGCCGTGACATTGGCATACAGATAACCGTTGGCATCGAGTTTACTGTTCAGCGCCGCAAAGAATGCGAACTGAGTTGGGTCTGTGGGAGTGGTTTGGCTGAGTGATTCGAGTGCCTCGATAACGACGTGCGTATGCCCCTGAATGAAACCAGTAGTTGGATCGAGTTGCTGAGGTGCTGCGAAGTAGTTTGTGTCTGGGTTGACAAAGTAGCCCGTCGCAAAGTTCCTGACAGCCACTGTAATTTGAAAGGTGGTGTTCGGTGAGACGACAGCGAGGTTGGCAGGCGTGACAAACTTGACACTCGGCATGTTGGAGGTGGAAGGAATTGCTCCCATCGGAGCAGGGTTGCAGGAGCCATTCTTGAGCTGCTGGCCATTGGTGATGGGAAGGTCGGGGAGCGTAGCACACCAGTTAATGAAGTTGTTGACGGACGTAAGTGAAGCAACTTCGCCCGTCTCTGTGGTGCTCGTGTTCAGACCGTCTTGCGAGAAGTTCGTGGCGATCACAGAAGATAAAAGGGTCAAGGAATTCTGGGCACTGCTTGAGTTGGTCGAGCCAGAAGTAGACGAGATTGTCGGGGTTGCGGTAAGCGGCGCCGTCGTAGGAGAGGGGATAACGGTTGCATTAGCAGAAGTGGTACCATTGGTTGCTCCAGTGGCGGCAATGCGTGCATTCAGATCGGTCTGCGTCGTGCAGGTGATACTCGTCCCGGGCGAGTTAACTAATGGCAATGCTGCACAGCTAATGATGACGGGTCATTGGCCAGCTGCGAAGAAACGCTGACACGACGTACATCAAACTAGAACTACAGGGCGACAAGACATATTGTCCGTTGACACATTGGGCGAATTGACCATTGACACAAGCGTTACCAGAGGTACAGGATGAGTTGGCGGTCAACGACATGAACTGATTGCTGTGATGAGGGATCAGAAAAGGATTAGGCGTAACCGTAGACGAAACTGGACTTACTTGAGATTGATGGCATCCACACCATTTTGTAGCTGGAAACTACTTGACTGACGTTGTCTGAGGCTTGGACGGGCCGAAGCCAGAGATGAAAACAAGAGTGTAGAGAACGCGATGAACCTCATGATTTTCGGTGATACGTGGGGTCAGAAGGACAGTGTGTGGGGGGCAGTCAATGCCTCAGGAGCAACGAGGGTGAAGGTGAGCAGGAGAGGTGAAAAAGTCAAAAGAAAGACAAGGCGATGAACGGAATGAGGAGATTTGCGGCCATGGCTGTTCTTATACCGCCGGGGTGGCAAAATGAAGGACCTCGATGAGGGTCGAATATAGCACAAACAACGGGTAGCCGGGACACAATAGGCATTTCTGCAGGCAACACAATAGCGAAGCACGACGTCGGGGGAGAAGTTAATTTAAAGAGACCTAAATGTGGACCATAGACACGATCAGTTCACACCGCATTGTTTCTTGTATTCCGTCTTGAACCCATCCAGCATGGAACAAGAACATACATTCCGAGTCGATGCAGTACGGAACATAACTTTACCATTCCCTTGACCAGACTTCACTGTTTCTCTACAGATCCTCTTTGACTTGGATGGGTAATGACTTATCCACTCCCAAGACCTTGAAATTGCTGATCTCATGCCTTATAGCACCCTCATCGACTCCACTCCTGGCGTTTTCTATGCCTGGGACGAATTCCGCAAGCACTATACCCATCTCCCTAGCAACATCGCCCACCTAACCCACGGGAGGAGACTGACGGATACCTTGCATGAGTACTGCCGGATCACAGATGAGACCGAGATGGAGGTGAATCGACCCATCGATCTTATGTGCACCAGGGTACAGATCAAAGCCGTTGTAGAAAGAGATTATGCGTTTCGAACTGCTAGTAGCGAACCAAAGGGATGGTTTGGGTCCTCAAGTCCTCAACGGGGCACACAAATTGCTGAACGACGTAACTATTGAACTCGCTGGCAATACACGATCTTGACTTACCATCTCAATTCAGCTCAATGAAATAGCACCGGATAAATGGACCATCGTTACGTCAGGTACATATCCAGACGATGTCTTTTCGACCTGGCTCGTGATGCGGCGGTGTTGTCAGCGTCTAGATTTTATGCGAGCCTCGCCCTTTCCAAGTGCTCATTACCGATACCGCGCAAGGGTTACGTGACAGCGAGCGATGTCACCGAAGGCAAACCCAAACCAGGCCCATACATCGCGGGCGCGGTTACGCTCGGTATATCCCCCGAGAAATGTGGGCTGTCCACTATTCTGAATTCGCCAACGATCCTTCCTGACCCTGATATACATCAGGTCTGGTAATCGAAGATGCACCGTCCGGCCTCAAAGCAGGGCGTGCTGCTGGCGCTCGGACGCTTGCCGTGTGTACTTCTCATCAACCCGAAACACTTTTGAAGGAGGCGCATGGCAGCCTCGACTATATTGTACAGGACCTAGAAGGGTGCGTTATCTTTAATATCGAACTCAAACCGCTCATGGTTGACCCTCTCGGACCAATCTGTATAGGGTCTCGGTCAGCTCAGTGGAAAATCAGTTAGAAATCACGCTAGCTGCGATGCTACGAAACTAGAGATTAATCTGTGCACAATGGCGAACAGAGATGGATCTGACTAAGATAAAGTTAACCTGACAGTGTAATAAGTCCTACAGATCAATTTGCAAGGCAAAAGCCTGACGATGACAAGACGGGAAGTACATATCCACTGGTAGGAGAAAATGTTGAGTGCGCCATCTAACTACTATCTGCTGTCGCAGCGAATGTGAGCGTTTCAAGGCGCCCCTTTCCCTTGCATTCCTTCTGTAGTAGATCAGCGAGTGTCTTGAACTGAGGAGGATCAATCAACAAGACCTGACGACATTTTTGTCAGTCAACCGTGTACAAGAAACCATGATCAGCTTACATATTCCCACGTCTCTGCCTTCTCCACTCGCTCGACTTGCTCAGCTGCTGATTTGATCCGTTCCTCCAAACCTTCCCCGTCAGCAGCGGGGACTGCAACACGGACA
>JBBPQD010000057.1:0-23435 GCA_038092355.1 Caloboletus inedulis
TCATTCCCATCCTCAACATCTTCGTTTATTTATTTTCCAAGTCCAAATGAATGTCACAATGACCACCAAGTGCAGGCATAATCAAGGCATCGAAAAAGACAACACTTCTCATGTCTGTTGAGATAGCAACATATCCATGACTCATAATCCTTATGATGGATTACAGTACAGTGGATGGACAGTGGACAAACAGTGGAAGAGGAGTTGGAGAACAGTTGGAGAATGGTTGAAGAACAGTTGGGGAACGGTTGGATTGTAGTACAGTGGATGGACAGTAGACACGCAGTGGAAGAGGAGTTGGAGAACAGTTGAAGAACAGTTGGAGAACAGTTGGAGAACAGTTGAAGAACAATTAAAGAACGGTTGAAGAACAGTTGGAGAACAGTTGAAGAACACTTGGGGAATGGTTGAAGAACACTTGGGGAACGGTTGGATTACAGTATGGTGGATGGACAGTAGACAGACAGTAGAAGAATGGTTGGAAAGGAATTGGAGAATGGGATCATAGTAGAAGAACAGTAGAAGGGCAATCGGAAAACAGTCAAAGAACAGTACACTGGACATTTCTAACAAATTATCTACTCCTCCTCCTCCTCCTCCTCATCATCATCATCATCATCAAAGCCCCTTGTAAATGCCTCAGCATCTGAATTATCCTCATCTTCAATCTCAGAATCATCATGATCAGACTCTCCTTCACTCCTGGCATTTTCGCAGCTGATGCCAAGTCCATTCAATCGAGCCAAGGTTAAACCAAACTCTTCCTCTTCATCCTCAGGAGTGGGTACTCGAGACTGCAACTGGCCTGGCTTTGGAGGCCTTCTTTTATTCTTGGTGGCCATGCTAAGACGTTGCATACGTGCACGTCTCTTCTGTCTTCCTGTCTCATCCTTCTTGCTGGCCGGACCATCGAACCCATTGGAGTGCCACAAATCCTCTTCAAACACCTTTCTGGACTTGATTTGACGATGTACAGTTCTTCCTCCATGGGGCCTCCTTGTCTCCTTCGATTCCTTGCTGAGGCTCTCTATCTTGTAGAATCTGGAGTTGGTGTTGAACACCAGAGATCCCTGTGTCGCCCTCCACACGAATCCCTTGCTCTTCTTCGTCATCCTCTGGCTCAAAGGAAGACATTGCAGATGGGAGAAGATAGTCTCCAGTGAGTCCTTCAGATAGAAGCTCTCCTCTACAGTACTTTGATCCAGGAATTGGTGATACGCCCTGATGTACCCCTGCTCCGTCCAAAGGGCTGACCATTGGGAGTCCTTCCTGGGTGGAGAGCTGAGCTCTGGATTTGGAAAGTATATCTCCACGCGTCTTGCAAAGGACATGGATCGTGGGCCATCACAACCATGGACAGTGCCCTCCTCATCTTCCAGGTCCCCATTGCAGGCCTTGAATGTGACATGAAAAAGGGTCTGGTCGATGCTGGCAGCTGTCCAGCACTTCATCGCATCATACAAAGAGGTGGGAGTTGGCTCGATCCCCTTCAAGCTGGACCCATCCAACATCAACCATATCTGCTTGGTAAACTGGCAGAAAAGACGAGCCACCAACACAGAAGGGTTCTGGATGCTAGGGGGCATGGACCATTCCTTCATCATCACCACAGGATTTGCTGCAATGGCCTTTTTCAGCTGGCTCCAGGTGGGATAGGGTCCAATGGGAAACATGGCCAGCTGATCATGGCTGTTCAGGGAGCTAGGTTGTTGGGAGGCAATAGCTGTTTGCCGTTGAGCCTTTGAGTTAAGACCCATGAGAGCCAGGACCTGGAGGTCGTCCGTCTCCTGAACACTGTCAAGACAAGGTACAAAGTCAAGAACAAGCTCCTGCAGAACGAACATGTTGGCCTTGTTCACCACATTGCGATATTCAATAAGGGCCAATGACTCTCTTAGATGGAAGTCATATACGATGGGCGTAGACACGACGCTGCGCAGCATGTGGTTCAGAATGCCTGTCATGACACCCAGATTAGCAGGATTTCGATTTCTCAGCTGAACCTGAGTCCTCTGTATCGCCTCGACCCTGCTGGACAGAAAGTCGAACCAGGTCTCAGAGCGAAGCCAGAGCACAGGGTTGGACTCCATATATTTCTTGGCCTAGGGAATACCTTCAGCATTGTGCAATGAAAGAGTGGGTTAGTGACTGTATCACACCTGGGAAACAGCCTCCCTCAATAGCACCTGTGCAGCCTGCCCACTGACCCTATACTCATCTCTGACTCCATATGTCTTCATCTTGGCCTTGTGGAAGATCTTGATGGTACTGGAGCATTCCTTGAGATAGCTGGCAGTGAGGTTATAAGCCTCACTGTCCTTGAGAAAGATTGGAATGTTGTTGTTTGGGCGAACGGCCTCATAGTAGAGGTTGTAGGTGTTTCTGAATGCTACATGGGTCTGTAGAGCACGGTCCTGATTCATCTCAGCTTGCAATGCTCCATAACGACGAAGGGTAGAGTGGTGGTGTATGGATCCCCTGTTGAAGCCAGCTGCCGCATAGGACTCCTCTAGAGCATCCAGCCTCCACAGGCCAGTGATAGGCACACCTTGGTTCCACTTGGGAGTGAAGGAGACGCCAACGTCCACCACAAGCTCGCCATTGTTCCGATCCAGCATATAGTTCCAATCAAGACAAGCGAGATTCTGCCTCAGAGCAGCCTCTGGAGAGACATACACTCCATCTTGTCCATCTTTGGTGAGGAGCTTGATGCCCTTTCCCTCGACTGCGAAGAAGAAAGATCCATATTGGGAACGATTGCCCTCTTCTGCTATAAGGTCCTGCATGGTCTCCTGTATGTCCAGGAAAGCTCGATTAGAGAGAGGAAGGGTCCTTTGACTTCGTGAGGAACCCCTCTGCTTGTACCTGGCCTCCTCCAAGGTCTGGGACATGTATGGAGCCCAGCTCTCTGTGGCATGCTCATGAATGGCAGGAAGAAAGATCTCCTCCCAGAAGGGATCCAAGACCCCCTTGGGCATCATGTTCATGCATCGTCCTGTAAGAGGACTTCGATGGATCATTCGAGGAAAAAATATATACACTCGTAGGGCATGGCCAGTGGTGGAGGCAAGCTGTCCGATGATGGTGTGAGGGATGGCATTCAAGGGAAACTTCTTTGACAGCCATTCAGTGCGAGGTCCCAATGCACGCTGATCTTCTTCAGACTGGGGGATCAGAATGTTGACATAGACATGATTGTGTTTGGGAATTCCAGGCTTGCTGTCATAGATGGGAGTCAAGTAGACTCCTATGCTGTGTTTGCAGACCAGCTTTTTGGTGATCCAAATGATGCTGTCAATGTCGATGGAGATCTCGATGTCATCCACAGCAACATCGACATGGTCCTGCTCGAGATCGAGGCGGACATACCGTTCTTCCTCTCCAAATATGGGAAGACGCCCACGTACAAACATGTTGTGGCCATGGCGATATGGTGCAGAGTCTGTGATGCAGTAATCCAGCATCTCCCTAGCGCTCATGACCTCCAACATGTCTGCATCATTTTCCTTTACAAATGTGAGCTTGGTCTGAGCATGTCAGGCTATCCTTCCACAGCCTCAAGCTTACCTTGGGTTCCTCATTAGAGGGTTCCACAACCCCTACAGTCATGACATGATCCATGATTTGAATGGGTTCAGCCAGGTAGAACATCTGAAAGGAGTCTGGGAGGATGCGATAGCCATGATCTCTCCACATGATCCAAGCAGGAGGCTGGGTCATTCGCTGGAATGGATGTGTCAGGATGGAATATACCCCTGGCTGCTGGAGCATTTCCAATGTTGGACCATCGTCATAGTCATCATAGAAATGGTCATGGGCTAGAAAGCGCTGCCCTTTATAGGCCCCGAGTGGAACAGGTCGAGAGGTCCTGCGAAAGCGTTGTAACACGCCCAATCTCCAATCCTTGACCTTCTTGCGTGAGGCTCTGGCTGCATTCGACAGTTGCCCTCCCTCTTCCAAAGGGACATTTTCCTCTTCAGCTCTAGTGGTGCCAATGTGCACTCCCACAGCATGTGAGGGGCGAAATGATCGATGTAGGCCAGCGCCATGAAGTATCTTATGACCTCTGATCAGTGAAAACAAAGCCCTGACCTGATCTGAAGATTGCTGGGGTTCCTGTAGGTCCTCCACGACATTCCCTTCATCTTCATGGTCTTCCTGGTCACCTTCCACGTTGCCCTTGTTGGCACCGCCCTGGATGGAAGATGCCTGAGAAATAAACGCACGACAATCTGTGCAGGAGTTGCTGGCAAGGGTGAGGGAGCGCAGCAACTGATTGTCCCTCTCTCTATCTCCACCAGACTGCATCTGTTCCAGAGTTTCATCATCCAGCTCCATGTAATCCCAATCTGGGGGAGGGTGGACCATGAAGTGTCTATAGTCACTGAAGCTGGTCATGCATTGATGCCTGATCGCACCCAGCATATTCAAACGTAGGATGTGGCCACAGGGGATGGGAGGTCGGGCGAAGAGGGAGGTTGACAACGCCCTCCAAGTTTCTTCAAGTCCCTCCTCCATGCACTTCTGAATCACTCCACAGGCTATAGGACCACAGTCATAGCCATTTTGTGGCCAGTCCCTGGTGATCACCATGACCTGTTCTGCATCTCCAGCATCCCACATATGAAGGTCAGCTACTATCTCCCAACGCTCTGGTCCTCTCCAAGCCCTCCAATCTGGATTGTATTGAGGATTTCCACTGTTGATCTTTCTTCCAAACACATATGCAATGTGTGCCCTATAGTCAAAGACAACAGAAAAGAAGTGTGCTGTCTCTGGATCATGGATGAGGAATGTCACAGGAACCATAGGACAGGGTCTGTCCATCGGAACATGGTGTGTGCTCCTATATGTTGTCATCACCGCTGGAGAGAGCTGAAGATTGTGCGCATCTCGGAAAACCATCACAAAGCGGCAGGGAGTATTGCCAAGACCATTGTGCCAGATGGAGCTGAGATAGTAGTCTGCAACAGTGCTCTCAATCCAGCATTTATCATTGAGTGAGTCCAGGTCCAGGTATGCAGAATGCCATAGTATGGCAGATGACAAGAACCTTGCTGGAAACAGGATTCATGTTACTACTACTGTGGATCAAGACATCAGATCAGGGAAATCTTCCTACCTGCCATGTCCTGCCTTGATATCCTGCCAGGCACTATGGGGGCATTTTGATCTGAGTCCTCATCTGCCTGGGCTTCCCATGGGAGTGTCAGTTTCTGGCTCCCATCCCTCTCCTCGATTTCCTCTGGCCCTGCCACCATTGCTGGCTCCACCAGTTTTACCCTTCCTGTGGATGGTCTCGGAATGTTCCTGCGTTTCTTTGGAGGCCTTCCTCTAGGCCTTCGGATGACTGAAGGAAATGGGAGTTATGTATAGCTATAACTTGGGCAAGGGGTGGTATACCTTCTGGTTGGGCTGGTTGGGCTGGGAGGCTGACTGCTGGCACAGCATGAGCAATAGAGGAGTTGCACATTTCATTTTCACCACTTGCCTGGGATGTTATCCATGGTAGAACTATCCATTCCATGGTTGGGTTTTGAGATCTGTTTGATTACTACTTTCTTTCGTTTGGGAGGCCTTCCCCTGGGCCTTTTGAGCACAGGCTCTTGTACAAGATGTGTCTATGATTGTGGCACAAGAGATGTTTAACAGTTGTCATACCCAGAAGAGGGACTCACGTCAGCATCCTCTGGAGTACACTCCTCATGTCTTCGCTTCAAGGGTCTATCCTGGACTGGAGGGCACACCATCATCATCATCATCACAAAGCATCAGAAAGAATCTCTTTGCCTTCATTACCAGGATTGTCTTTCTGCCTCTTGTTATTGCTATTGTTTTCCAATGCTCCTGCCTCTCCTTCCTCTCCTGCTTCTCCTCCTCCTCCTTCTCCTATACTGTTCTGAATGTGTGAGGCTGGCTGGGAACTAAGATGATTGATCCAATCATTGAATGACTGGGGAGGAGGGTTGTTGGATGTTGATTGAGCACTTAGCCTATCAATCCAATCATTGAATGAAAGACAGTTGGACTTTGGGGAGGAACTGTTCAAGGAGCCGGAATGAGCCATCACATCATTTATTGGGGTAGAAGGTGAAGTGTTGGATTTGGTATGCCTTCGAATGGTCAACTTTGGAAGTTGGCCCAGTATGTCCTGAATGGAGGGTTGGTGTTCTACAGTATTGGGTAACATAGTGGAGATGTGGCTGCTTTATTTTCGATTGCCCATTTCCGACTGCCCATTTATATGTCCATGGTGACATTAAACTGTATTGGAGTGAGGTAATGAGGTAATGGTGCAGTGTCCAGCTGACTGAGTGTCAGGGGTTAACCTTAGATAGGGTTCACCAGAGTTACAGGACAATTACGTACATAGGGAGTCGTGTTGATCAGTATAAATAAATTCATCAGGAGCCCCCCTGTCCCCCGTTTTACATCCATATTCACACTGTTCAATATGCCAGCCCAAGATCGTACACCAACATTGGAAGCGTTTCAAAGGTTTTCCACCTGTAGAACATACAAAGGTGTGTGTATCTCGATGGTTACTGCTACTGATGCTGCTGCCCATGCTTCCATATAATCAGTGATGAATAAAATAAATAATGGTAACCGTTAAATCTGACTTTCCTCCGTGTTCTGTCACTGTGCTAATGAATCTTTCATAGAGTCCCATACCTTCTACCGGGAGGACTTGTCAGTGTTGATGTCTCCTGTGTAAACATCCCTAGCACTGTTGATCATAGTCATGCTGGACAGAGTGACAGTCAAAGCCTATAACGAGGAACGATGGCAGGCCAAAATAAAGGACATCAGGGTGGAGATGATGCATGTAAAGGTAACGTATCGACTCATAATTCATAACTCACCCCCATCACTCTTATGGTGGGCATTGTGTGATGCATTTATAGCCCAAGGCTGTATGGATATTGATACAATGGTTCCATCGTAAGCAGGACCTCCGAGGGCAGACGTATGTACATACTACTCACAGGTTGAGATGAAGATCCACTAATATGGGGCTCTAGGTTCCATCCATACTTGGCATTCAACGAGCTCGTTCTGTGTGAAGAGCTGCATATCATAGATGGTGCCTGCATTGAGTGTGAGCACTTCAAGTTCCTATTTTTATTATTCTCAAATTTCCTAACAAACTAACTAACTCAAACTGATTGATGTCATGCCAATTCTGAAAGCTGATGAAGTCATTTACCACTTCGATGACAAGGCATGCTTTGGGAGGCACATCGAACCGGGGGCTTTGTTCTGGAGATGGAGCATGACTCCCATGCCTGCGGATGCAGATGGAAAAGGAAGAAAGGCAAATGTTTCTGTCCACTATCAGCTCAGTGTAAGGAGCAATTATCAAAGTTGATATAACCCACTCACTCACTCATTTATTTATTAATGCAGCAGGCGCTACTACCCTCATGCTCCCAATGTCAGAAGCCATATAACCCAGATCGAACGGTTCAGCGATTCTGTAGATTCTGTGAACGTTGGCATGATATTGCCTGCTTGACGCCACTCTCCTCCAGACATGGTGGCCTTCCCACTCTCGTAGAAGAGACTACAGAAGTGTCGGACGATTGGCCATACGGCGGACACTTCCTCGCCGTCTTGCGTAAGCCAATACAACGTGGAAAGAACCACGGAGTGGTTGGAAATGGTCAGCTTCCTGGAGCTGTGTGGAGGGTCTTCAATGAAATACGGGGATCGAACCGGGGCCTCACCGATCAGGACTGGGAGAGGATGAAAATCTCTGCAGATGAGTTAAAAGAATTGGAGGTAGCGGAAATGAAGGATGAAGCACCATCACAGTACTATTATTGCCCAACTTGTAGCACACAAGGAAGAAGTGGCTTCTTGTAAACAACATAGACATACATGTATTTCTTATACCATGATGAGTTGTGATTACAGGAGGCTTGTCAATACAAGAAATCCTCTCTGTGTAGTCCTGTCTATCACCACCCCTTTCTCGCGAAGACATTGAAAGTATTTTGCAATATGCCCTAATGTCTCCTTGAAGGATGTCTTTGGAAAGACGATCATCATCATGCATTGAACTGTAAAATATATTTCTCACATTCTGGAGATGGCGCCCTATATGGGAAAGTTCATCCTGGTTGTTTTCCAGCTGTAGGATGACCCTCATGCCCAGCACAATCTAAGAAGAAATAAAATATATGTAAGAACATTCATTATGCATATATCGCTCACTTCAGGGTGCAGGACGTCGACATCCCTACTACATAGGTCAGCCAACTCCTCTAGCCAACGGGATAGACTCATGGCCTGTTCTTCGGCTGTTGTTGCATTTGCATTTGGCTGGATGGCTGCGAGTCGCTGTGTACCACTACTACTACTAGAAGCCTGCAGAGGGACAGGGACTGAAGGGTTATCCTTCTTGACCATAGCACGCGACCTCCCTGGCCTGGTTGCAGCAATGTCTGGAACCATTGAGGTAATGGTCAGAGTTACTGATTCAAAGTCATAAATAGAAGATGGGTCAGTGCTCTCCACGATGTTGAGGTCCAGGTGAACAGCATCTGTCGCCCTTTTGTTCTTCTTTCCTCGGAGTTTGGCTTCCTCTTTTCGCCATACAGATTTGGCGTTTCGGGTTACTCTTTTGTTCCCCAGTTCTTCCTGTTCGGTGTTGGCTTTTCTGCCCTTTCCCAACTCCCTCCTTACAGTTGTGTTCATATCCAAGGTGGTTTCCTTCATGGCGCTCCTTCCGCTTTCCAGCTCCTTGCTCACCATGGTAGCCATTGGATATGAGAGTCTTTCATCATGAACCTGTGGGTCGAATGCTGCCGGGTTTGATATAGGTGACGAATGTATAGTTCCATGGGTGGATGCATGTGGTGGAACCAACTTTGGCAAAGTTTGCATTGATGGTCCACTTGCGCTGAGCATGGGCGGCTGGCTAGAGAAGATGCCTGCAGATAGGGATCCATCCTCTATATGTATTAATTTATTATTCAATATTTCATTTGATCCGCATTGATGGAGTTGGATGGGAAACCACCTACCGTTATCAGATCCACTTTCAATATTTTCTAGAATATCAATATCACCATCGGTATCAGGTCCGGAGCTACTATCAGGTGGTACATCCACATAATCTGAATCATAATGTTCTAGATACTCATTCACTCGTTATCAACATGCATCCTGATATATGCATCCAAACAAAAGTAAACACACTAACCAAATGGACTACTACTTTTCTTGCTGGCTACAATTCTTTGCGCAGCTTGGTTTGGAGGGGGAGGGGATGGGGAAGAGCTCGACATGCCTGCATGTATGTTTGTTATAGGATTTAAGAAGCGAAGCGAGGAATCGTGATGGAGCACATACCCAATGATTCGGATCCCTCTTCTACCTCCTCCGTGTCCCCATCACCACCCTCTTCAATTGCAGACCCCTCATCGTTCTCGTTGTGCATACCATGCCCTCCTCCCTGCACCACATTGTCAGATGACAGATCCAACCAGTTGGATTCATTTGCACTGGATGTAGGGTTATCAATATCTGCCTCTGGAATATTAGATAGCGTTATGCATGAGGAGGGGTCGTCGGGAGCAGTGGGTGGATCTATCGCTTGATGGACATTGATTAGGTGCTGCTTCCATTGCAGTATTCAATCATTAAGGGCGACCTACGCTGTGTTCTCCAAGGCTTCTGGGGCTTTGGATAATTCCATGTATGTCCATATTGCTGCCTTTTCTCTACACACACAATCATATATTAATTAATTCGCGGTTGGAGAGAGGGGGGTACAAATGGTGGGTTAACTAACTAGTACCCATTGCTCTCTCCAAAATTGATATGTCTGGGAGCAGCCCAGTACTGGTAGTGGCGGTTGCGGAGAAGGTGGGAGTTGAAGATTGCGGAAGCTGGGACCCTTCACGAGATGTGTTGTTGGAAGAATGGGTTGGGGCTGGAGATGACGCAGCAACGGCTGTAGATGGATATGGAATGTTTGTGAGAACATTCACAGGCGCTGGGAGAAATAACTCACAACCACCGGGCGTTGCCCGCGAAGAAGACGCTGGATGATATGGTCGTTAGGGTATTGATACGCTTAGCGATACAGGACCTACCCTTTCCTTTACCCTTCTTCTTAGAAGACCTGGTGAGTGCTATAGGAAGCAATATACATTACTACTTCTATATACCGGCTATATCGGGCAGGACGAAATACACTCACCCTTTTGTGCAACGCCAGTCGCAGCCTGTTCAGCGACCGGTGCAGGGGTAACAGTGGTGGGGGCGGGAGATATTGCGGGAGGTTGATGGGGAGCAGGAACAGGGGAGGGGGCAGGAGATGGGGAGGGGGCAGGAGATGGGGAGGGGGCAGGAGATGGGGAGGGGGCAGGAGATGGTACAGGAATGGGAACGGGGGAGGCAGCGGCAATGGGCGCGGGAGCAGGAGAGGGAGCACCAGCAGCGGCGGGAGATGCAGTGACCTGTGGAGCAGCTGTGTGCGATGTGAGCCATTGCTCCACACTTCGCAGAGGGGATAGTAGCATTGTACTGCTACTACTACTACTACTATTTACCTTCCATGGTCTCTGTAGTGGTGTTAGGAGCCACCTGAGCTACTGAGGATTCTTTAGACGATATGTCTTCAGTAATGCATATGTGCAACGGGGGTGATTGAACTCTCACCACCAGTCTCCGCACCCTCCAGGGCATTGTCCTTTACTACCTTGGGCTGCTTCTTTGCGGGGCCTACATTTGGTCGATCAGTTGGCTGGTTGAGTGGGATAAGAGAAATGCTGACCTGGCCTCGCCGTTTTCACCTGCCTTCCTTTGCCCGTTTTTGATGATTGTGTGGAATTTTCTATACATGCCGGATGAGGGTGAGAAGGCAGCAGGGTCTGTGATCTGTTAAATATATCGCACCGTTCTCCACACGAATCCCAAAGTATTCAGCAGCCAGATTGGCCAATGCTTGCCAGTCATCTTCTGGAACCTTGCGTGGATCGAAGTCGTATTTCCTTCCTGACCACACGGGATCCTCCCGGTCCTTGCGCATGTAAAACGCGTTCCAGTCTATGATGCGATATGAATGAATGAACAAATAAAAAGGTATATTGACCCGTAAAGGGGACGTCGCACTCCACTCACCGAGGTCATCAATATTTACACATTCGATAACGATGTCGGGGCATTCTTCGGCCCATCGGCTCACGACGTCATGTTCATGGCGCCCTACATGGTACTCGACCGCAAGGTAGAGGTCGAACAAAATACTGCGGAATGTTGGGTCGCCCTTCTTCTTTTTCACCGTCGTAAGGAGCCCCTCTGCCATCCCGTCCATATATTCTATGTACCGCATTACCAGCGGCCTCAGGGTTGGTGGGAGGACGAGCTGCGATGAACGCTGATAAACGTTCATATACAGGTGATGTCTCCACAGGAACCGGCGAAGGTGCTCCAGGTAGAAGCTAGGAACGGTGATGCGATCAGGCATCGTTTCATTTACCTCGGCCGCATAAATGGATACATCGAACGTGTTGCCATTGTTGGAAGGTACCACGAAGTACCGTGCACAAAGTATGAGCTGGATCTCAAAATGGTCGGGGGTGACGCTGGGGAAGAATAAGTCGGTCATGGCGTATGGTGTGAGTGGTAACGGAACAAGATGTACGTTGCCGAATTCGTGGTCGGGGTTCCTTTAAGTAGATCCCTGGAGCGGTGGTCAAATTATCACCGCCATCAGCGCCACGTAAGGGGCACAATTGTAACGCGTTCACTTCAACCATTGTGGAAGGGTGACAACTGTGGGAATGTTAACCCCTAATTGGTAGTAATGATACACGAACAATAGATACAGTGGAAATAGCACGCAATTATGCCGGCTTTGTTTGCATTACACAATCGCAGCACTTAAAATGGATGAATGGTAGGTGTATGGTAAGCGAACGGTAGGCGAACGGTACACGAACGGTACACGAACAATACACGAACGGTATGCGAATGGTACACGAACGGTAGGGGAACGGCACACGAATGGTACGCGAACAATACAAAAACGATATATGAACGGTACATGAACGGTTGGTGAACGGAACTTAATATAGGATACATACATGCATACAAGTACATATTGTAAGGAACGGTACACCCACGGTACAAATAGCGCGCCATTGTGCCGGCCTTCTTTGCGTTACACAATGGCGGCACGTAAAATGGACGAATGGTAGGCGAACGATACACGAACGGAATGCGAACGGTACACGAACGGTACACGAATGGTACACGAACGGTATACGAACGGTGCATGAACGGTTGGCGAACGGAACTTAATGTAGGATACATACATGGATACAAGTGCATATTGTAGGGAACGCTACATATAATACATATCTGTTGGGGGAAGATACCATGAATGGATTCATGCCTAACCTATCCCTCCGTAATATATGAGACCTATTGTACTGTGTTATCATGCTATCTGATCACACTAAATTCTCTGTGGCTAGCCTGAGCATTGAATAGTAGTAAATAAGTGGCATTGATCGACGTAATCACCGCTCTGTCCCTGACGACTACTACTACGATGGGAATGGGAACTTGGATAGCCTGACATATGGGCCTGTAGCCCTCCAGTCCCCCTTCCGCATTTCGGTATATGCATCAGGAACCTCCAATGCCTGCATGACTGCAGCAAGGATTTCGATTGCACGAAGCCTCTCGCCTGCAATCTCCATCGCCAGAGTGTCACTCTGTTTCAGCCTCAGGATATCCTCGCCTGCCTCCACTCCTACCTGACTGAGGCGATCGATGATGGATTTCATGCCTATGAGGCAGCGTTTATATATAACTATGAAATAGAGGTTTCGATTATTATTATTTTGATGCTCGTAGGTTGAGCGTAGTATGAGGCACTTACGCCTTGTGCGGGCATATAGTGGAAGTGCAATGGCCATCCGATAAATCCTGCGAAGCATCCCAGGATGGATCGCATTCGTCGCTTGGGGTCTTGATCCACCCCTCCGATCCAGGCCATGATCGAAAACCAGTGCGAACTCCGTTAGATGCATGGTGTCATACGTGTACATATGCCCGCCAGACATCAATGTCGGCACGGGTGTATACACCATATGGTTCATTCCTGGAGGTTGAATGCTTTTGATGAAGTCAGTGATCGTTAGCAATGCGATGGTGGGATAGGACCTCACAGAATGGAATCGCCCTCCAGCAACACCGTCCCCAGCTGTACACCTTGGTCGTAGGTTTCGCAGGCCATAGGGTCCCTGTAGTACGTTCCCCATGCTTCCAGAACTGCAGACTGATTTGCGTTGTCGATGTCAGCGAGGTCCAGGTACCCCCACAATTTTGCCCCAGAGCGCACGTATGAAAACGTTAGTTGCCCACTGGCGTCGTGGTGGGGATATGTCAGGAACAGCCCATGGGTCGCCACATCCCACCCTCCACTCTTCCAGTTGTCAAAGTGAACTGCCTGCATATCGCGGTCCGATCTTACATACGTCTTCGCTCTCTGTGATTTGGCTGTGTAGGACTCTCGACACGTGGCCTGAATGGCCAGCTCGTCATCCAAGAGCAGCCTTATGATGGGGCATTATTGAATGCAAAACAAGGGGATGGAGACCTCTTACCGCAACATGGGGGGCACCTCGGATCGAATAACCGGCAGGTCAAGGCAGTTCCATGCCTGCCCACACCCCGTCTCCGCTGCCTCCACAAAGGTCTTCAGGTCGCCGATCACCATCATGTCGCTGTATAGGCGGTCCTCAATCGGCTTCTTGAATATCTCTGCCCTCAATTTCGCGTCTGTAATGGGTCGAGGTGTCAGTGATGTTTATGGCTGATTCCTCAAAATGAACACACCCTGCCAAGACACCCGTTGGTAAATGGGTGCCCTGTAAACCTCCATCACTTTACGGTTGAACTGAAAGTGCAGTTCAGGCCTCCATCCTACAAGGAGCACCGCCGTGTTTTTCGCCAGGGCCTGTCGGATGTCCTCCTCTAGCTTCTGGCTGGGCATGTATTTCATTACCTTTACCATACCCAGGCTTTCTGCAGATGGGGCGGAGGCCATGAGTGCGGTGGCATGGATGTCCTTATAGATCCAAAATGAGGTGAGTTTCAATGTTGGTTGCTATATTGGTAGAAGGAGATCGACTTTACTTTGGTGCCTGTTTGTGGCTGATAAGTCCCCACCCCATGTGCACGCCATGATAGACGTCTGGAACGCTTTCGGGGGGCCGGCCATGCTTCGAGAAGTCGGTAGTAGTCTATGATGTGTGTAAACCATGCAACTCGATTTGCATACTGACAGCACTTACTATTGTATTCGACCCCATCGTCATCAACTTTGGATTCCTTCATTGCTGGCTGCCCAGCCTCCTCATCAACATCCATAGGGACATCCATCGATGGGAATGGAACCTCTGGATTCCCGTACGAGACCGTCCCGATGTCGGAATCGCCTGTGAGCTTTGGGCTGGCACGCCGCGGCTGCTTCCTCTTTCCACCGTCATCATTATTGCTGGGACTTGCCCTCCTTTTCCTGGCCTTCACCCTGCCTTGGTCGGCCAACTTGGAAGGGCCAGCGACAGGCGTCTCTGTCGCTCCATCTCCATTCCCATCCACATCCATGCCCTCGTCGACGGGGATGTCCTGTACGACGGCACTAGGCAATGGCCGAAGGCGTGGAGCGCTGGTCACAGTATCCACCAGTGTATGGCGACGTCTCAGATCCATAGGATGCTTGACATCATTGAGTATGAGATTGACAATGGTTGGAATGTCGGTCGGTCCAGCCGCTTGAACCCGCCCAGCCTCCACCAATGTTGGGACGTATAGCAGACCCTGCATGGGGCAGGGTGTGGCATATGCGACAAGGTCCACTATCGTCACGCTCAACAGCGCCGTGGGGTCCCAACGAATCCAATGGCCCTCTTTGTAGATGTCGATGCTACTACGCTGCAGGTCCTGCGAAACGGTCACATAGATATCACCATCATATACAGTTCCGGGGTATCGAGAGGTTCCCCTGTCGTCCACCAACACTTGGTAAGATCGACCGTAGTCGTCCTCCTCCTCTATGTCGTTGGAAAATGGGGAGGACGTGGCAGCATTGTCCAAGGAGCCCTGAAGATCCACAGACTTTGTGTATTGGTGGAATGGCATGTTAGATGTGTGTGATGGGTCGTAGTGGTATGAGCCAAACCATCCAGCCCTTATATAGAGTTTGATGTTCACGCCATTATGTCATTCGTATTAAGCGACGCGTGGTCCGAGTATAATTGTATGTAAAAGCGAGTCAAATTATTACCTACTGCCGTCCCATGGAGGAATTCAAAATGCAGTGCAGTCCACCAATCAGATGTGGTTGCAAGGGCGATGGTTCTTAGATTGCTCTCCATCCTATCTTCCTAAGATCGATTTAAGAGGCTCTGCATGTGACACACCACCGTTGCGAATTTTGCCAAGTGTTCCCAGCGTGTTCCCAAACTGTTCCAGGGCTGTTCTCAAACTGTTCTTGTAGCGTTCGTGTGTTCGTAAAGTGTTCGTGTATGTACTTGTTTATTTATTTATTTATTATTATTTTGTAGTGTGCTCGCCACGCTACGTTAGCTGAGTGGATAGCAAATGACACCAAATGCATATTCAACATACAGGACTACGAGTAGTAATACATATATGCTGATAGTTCGTAGTCCGTTGGTCCTGCTCATACACGGAATCACTACAAGGAATCACTCTGTATCTCCCTCCGCATCTTCATCATCATTGGCAAGAGGGGCTAGAACATCTAAAATACAATGGGCATGAGTGTCTGGAGTAAATCACGAGCGTTCGCTGGTAATACTACTACTTACCTCCCGCATAAATGCGCGGTTCATTGTCGTCGTCGTCGTCCTTGGTATTTGTGTCTCCTTCTACCTCAAGCTCCTCTGCGAGTGCATACGGATGGTCGTACCAGTCTTCGAAGATTCGTACAGCGCTGCGTACGAGGAAGGTCATATTGGCGTCCTTTATGTTCCATCGCCTTTTCATGCCTTCCCAGTCTGCGCCAAAACGTTGCTTTGGATACGACCAATCTGCCATTGGGGTGAGCCAACGCAAGAGCAGAGAACGAAAAGAAAGTACCAAGGGTGAACACGTCCTGCGTACGAAGCTTGGTTTCAGGATGCGCCTTTTGCCACATGATCACTGCAGCAGGATCATGCCTTCCGACGAAATGTTCCTGGACCATGTACCGGTCGAAGAACTTCACATTGACGTCAGTCGCTTGTTGACATGCGCTCTGGAACGCAGGCCGTAAGTCTCGCAGGAGGTTGTAGAAATGCATGAGGTTGGCTCGTATGGCGGTGTCCATTTCTTGGTCTAGTGCCTTCTGGCCTTCGGCGCTGCCCAATACTTTCCCAAGGACTGTCCCACGATACAGGAACCGCCGGACCAGGGTTTCGTACCGAAGTGGAATCGGTGTGTATGTCGACGCGGTATCCTTCACATTGTCACCCTTCCACTGAATGGAGACTTTGGACCCATTGTTGACCACCCAGTATGACCTCCTTGTCTCCTCCAAGATTTCAAGCATGGAGATGGGGCTGAATGGAAAAAGCGTTCCTAAGGGAAATTTGGCATATCGGGGAACGGGGTCGGTAGACATGATGGTATTTCGTTCGCAGAGTGGGAGTGGAGTAGTACAGATTCGATCGTGGAATTGGCAGTAAAGCACTCATTATATTTATAGGTCCTGTGTCACGTGACAGATTCGATCGGGTCCGATTGCGATCTGACTCCATTTAGACATTACGGCGAGTGGACGTGTCGTAGTATATGGCAAATATTACCGAGTGAGTCACCAGAATTCACACCTCCCCGGTATTATTATTACATATGTGATTCAGTCACTTGGCAACGACGGCCGAAGCCCCGTGTCTCGGCATGTGGATAAAGCGTTCGTGTGTTCGTGTGTTCGTGTGTTCTTCGTTCGTGTTGTCTATTTGTCATTGTTGTCAATACTATTGTCACCTCACCACATGTACATGGTGAGGGACAGGTATAAATAAGTAGGCTTGGAAGTGATCAGCAAAGGCTTTACATAAACGTCCTCCATTCCCCCAATATACCTCAGAACATCCTCATCAAACGAATGGTTGCCGACCAGGCAAATGCAGCCATGAGGTGGAGGCGCAGGGGATTTGAGGTGTGCATACACACGTGCAATCAGTGTCTAAATAGCCTCACTGGGACGCCGCTGTGGCTCCGCGAGGGGAACTCGTGTGTCCGTCATTTGAAGGCCCCTGTTAAACATCCCGGATGTGGGGAAGGCTGCCCGGGTCACAGCGCGATCGCGAACGCTAGTGCCACATGTCATCCACGTCCCCCAACAACACAGGAGCTATTGGAGTATATCCCGAGGATTCGCCTGCTTTCGAAGTTCACAGACGATATCTACCTAGCCTACCTACTGAATGTTACAGTGGCGGACCTGGATCGCATATATGGACAGCGATCATCTGGATCCCAACAACCCACGGGAGCATCTTCTAGCGATCTGGGCGGGGGCCGGACCGAGCCAGGCGATGTCGACATGGGAGACATAGAAGGGGTGGAGGGCGTGCATCTCCAGGATTCCAGCGACATGATCGGCGTGCAGGAGGAGAACCCCCCCCACTGGCGAGAGGCATCGCAGCCAGTGTCCCTGCTCTCCACACAAAGTGGGACATATTCCTCACTCCCTGAATCGCCGATAGCATATACCCCAGAGCCAGAGCCCACCATCGACGTACTCCATGTGCTGTATGTCCCCGACCCATCCCGCGCCCGTGAGGCACTTTTGCAGGCGCAGGCCGACCTCGGTTATACTGATCGAATGATCACAAAGGCGTCATTCTCTCTCATGAAAGGAATGGTCCCAAAATATATCTTTTCGAAGCGACAAACAACGGGACTGGAGGACAACATCCCTCTAGAGGCACGACGGGTAAAGGCTAGGATATCAGAATGGGTACGTCTCCTCATAATCCCGGTGACACTTCCGGTTTCATTCTCCCTGTGCTTACGGTCGGTCAAAAGCTGTGGATAATGGACAGACTGTCTGTCCTGAGAAAGAACGGAGGCAAATTCTTTCAGGTGTCCTACATGGACTGGAACCAGTTTCGGCACACTGTCGTAAACGGGGGCGACCGTGAGCTATCGCCCCTTCTACGCTATGATTGTATCCTAGGTGGCGTCGACTATACGATCGACTTCAGGTACTTACCCCCACGACACTGCGACCTCCAAGATGGCTGACCCCATACAGATCGAGGGAGCTTTACGGCTGGGCTAATACAGCAGAAGCACACCTGTACACGAACAAGGTGCAAATGCTTCACCTCGCTGGTATGTTGATGTGGCCGCCACCACCGCAAATACAGCGAGCTGGATTGAAGGACCCCGACATAGCACTTCTCGACCTCATTGCTGGGCAGTCAGGACAGCTGCGGCCCAGAACAATCACCATCAACCCACGGGAACCTACTGGAAACAACGATATCCTTCCGCACACGGTGCTGAAGCGGTCGAACAGCGACTGTGGGCAGCACGTCATATATCCGGAAGAGCGACGCATGCGAAGCATGGAGCACCTGTGCGAATGTAGCCCAAATGGAGAGAAGTGGCTGATGCAGGAGTATGTTCCAACCTTGCAGACAGTGGGCGAATGGCGAACGTTCATCGTCAACGGATCCATCATTCACACCATTCATACCTTCAAACAGCCTGAGACGGGATCGTGGGTGGCCAAGTGTGCGCAATCATTCTGGTCATTGGAAGAGATTCAGTAAGTCTATTCGATCCACCACTCTTAATAGCCATGCTGAGGGCCCTTACATAGGGAACGCCTATGTGATGTACGATCGCAGGCGAGGCCCAGTGAGTTCAGTGAGGCGAACTGGGGCGGCCATACTGAGCGTGAGAAGGCGAAGACGGAATTCAACACGTTCGCGACTGATACATGGAAGTCACTGGTCCGGAAGGAGAAGTCGCTGGTGGTGGGGACACCCTGTACAGCCCTATTTTGCAGGCTCGACATTGGGGTAATGATGAGGGACGGTAAAATATCCTACTTCGTTAACGAAGTGGAACGTAGCATGACCACAAGTCTCTGGATGTCTGGTATGCCCGACGCCCTTCACGGCGTCCTGGCAGATACATTTGGGCTGAGCCTCCATCGATGGATAAAGGGCGCCCGTGATCCACGACATCTATAAATAAATTATGATCATTGTATTGTATTACCCATCATGTACCATATTGTGGGCATACATGAGTATACTACGTTCCCACATTTTCGTAGTGTTGTGACAAGATAGGGGGAGTGACATACTACACACCTATGAGACACTAGGGTGAAATCAGGCCTACAAGTTTCATCCTTATTGTTCACAACATTCAAGTAGGACTTACAACGGTTCCGAACGCTGGGTGCAGTTTAGTACCGTGTGCATGCTCAAAATCAATATCTCAGGCGATAGGAAACCAGTAGGGGAAAGGTGGACGAACGGTAGGCGAACGGTGGGCCGACTACGAACGGTGCTAATGGCGAAGGATGAGTAAACACAAAATAAGTAGAACTGTGTGAAATTACGATTGATGGGCGGTAGAGGTACCACTGGATGCTCCGGGATCATTCTCCAAATATAGAATGTGGAGGCTCGGCTAACAGGGGAGCAATAGCAAGACAAACAAAGACAAACAAAATGCCAAGGATCGTGCGGTGTCTGAAATATATATGACGTGCTTCATTCTTCTCTTCCACCTTCCACCTTCCATCATAATCCTATCATGTCTCACAATACTTTCAAGCTCTACTACTGGATCAGAGGTGATTCCCAGGGATTTGGTGCATGGCCCTTAACCATTTCATTGGACTCCACCGTTGGCGAGGTCATCAAGCTATTAAAGGGAGCACATCCCAATACATTCAAAGATGTTGATATCACCGCGGTCCGGATGTACCGGATAAGTCAGCACATCCCTATATCCAGGGTCGAGACAGAAATGCATAAGGTCATCCTCTCCAACTGCGGGCAGGTTCTACGCGGACTGCGCAGGATGTCAGAGGTGTTAGGTTCATCACCGCCGCCGGACTGCCTCCATGTCATAGTAGGTAGGTATCGGCCATCTACCTACCTATTGCAACATATTATTCATGACCCGTTAGATGCACCACACCTAAAGATTACTTGCTGGATACGAGGGGACGGTATCATCCGCAGTGTTACTGTGGGGGCCGACGCAAGCCTCTACGTGAACGAGCTTAGAACGTGCATACAAGAAGCGCAACCGGACCTTAAGCACCTTGGGAAGGGATATAATATAGATCTTTTTTGGGTCCCTAGTGATATGCAGGCGCTCCAGGAGACTTTGCAGAAGATGGATGAGGGTCGGAAGATGACAGGACCCGACCCACTGCATACTGCCTTCCTTGAATTGCCAGTCACGGAAAGATTTTGGGTGATTGCCCAGGTATCTGGACCACCTAGTATGTGACGAGCGTTATAGGCCTCATATGTCATGCTAACTCTGCTATGAAAGGGCCAACTGTCCCACCGCCATCGACGCACAGTCGGCATGCCCAGGCCCTGCAGGTGGATCCAATCGGGGTGATGCGAGATACCTTTGTTGGAAACCGCCCCAAGAAGGAGTCACCTTCGAGCGGGTCACGTCCTTCAGCATTCCGTGAATTGCAGGCGGATCCAAAGACTAGGATAGCCTGTGGCCGCCCTTCCGATGCGGAGGACCCTCTCCCTCCTATGCTTTTGCACCCGGTGTTTGGCCAGTTCGTTGATGACTGCAGGGCTCACTCACAGATGACTCAAGAGGATAATGCGTTTGTCGCCAGGCTGGCCCATGCAATGTCAGCCTTATATATAGATGAAAAGGACCGAGTGCGTGCCGTGAATGAGGCATTCAAATCCGGGCGGATGAACTTCAACCTACATAGCAAAGTGCCTGGGACGAGGTATATTATGGACGCGGACATGCGTGTCCCTCTCGGGAACGCCTCGCATTCATACGTAATTGCCGAGTTCAAGAACGAGGCGGCGGGCGCCTCGTCCGAGCCATACATACAAGCCGCTGCATACTATGTAGAGTCGACGAAGGACTACGCAGCCAGAATGTCTGGTTCTCCTCTGCCATCTTTCCTTCTGGCCATCACAGGTTGGTATTCTGCAGTGTCACGAGTCCAAATGAATTGACTCGTTTCATCAGGATCCGCATTAAAGGTTTCAGCAGCTGTGTGGAACTTACGACCAGCAGTGCAGACCCTTTACACCTCTATCCCCTTCGACTACCATTCCACAGACCCCATCCTCCAACCCATGGCAGCACGCTATATGGCAGCCCTGCGCAAAGCCATCAGATCTCTTGAGGAATATTATAAAGGCATGTCAGGAAAGGAGGAACGGCTTAAGAACACGGAAAAGTATAGCTCGCTCTTCCCATATTGCACCTCCTTCACCTCACGCAAGGACAAAACGATTCAAACGTTTCGCTATACGGAGCAAGCTCACGCAGCCAGCCTCATTTACTTCGGAGAGATAGAGAATGGAGGACGCCAGATCTGCATCAAGTTCGTGTCGCGTTACTCCACGGAAGCTCATGAGCATTGTGCATCGTCAGGGTTTGCACCAATGTTACTGGGATTCGAACGGCTTCCGGGGGGGTGGTACATGGTGGTGATGGAACGACTCTTTGGCTATGAACCATTGTCCGCCCTCCCCGAGTTGGAGCGTCTACCGAAAGCGTTGTTCGAAGCGATCTGGAAGCAGGTGAAGACGCTCCACGACAATGAAATGGTCCATGGTGATCTCCGGGATACCAACATTTTGGTCGGTCAGAGCGACAGGATGACGTTTATGATTATCGACTTCGACTGGGCAGGACCCATGGGGACTGCGGAGTATCCACCATATGTCAATCGCACGGACATCTGGAGACCCGACGATGCGAAAGACGGCCTGGCGATCCACATGACCCATGATTATCAGATGCTCAGTCATATGTATGATACCAGGGGCCAGAGCTGAGTAGGACTGGACATTGTGGAATTAGTTATATGTTGTTTGAATGTACACCTACAAGCTCGAACTCGCGTCAATGACCGCCATGCCTGAGATATCATAGCCTAGGCGAATGGTGGACGAACAGGCGAAGGATTGACAAACACTATTATCCAAATGAATGTTGCACCTTTGGATGTGGTATTAGAATGCTGGTAGAATAGCAAATAATAAATATGTGCATTCAACTCGATATCGCAGACACTCACAATGAATGCACAGCCCCCAGGGCGCCCGAGGCGAGAGCAGACGTATGGAAAAGCAGCACCAATACATCCGAAAGAATTGAACCCAACCTCATTTGACCACGTGTGATGAGGCTAGACAGACAGTGTCATTTGTAATATGTGAATACAGGCTGTAATGTGGCTAACTAGCTCCCAATGCCCTCTCCAATATGTCGATGTCTGGGCGGAGCCCAGTAGGGTCCGTGGCGCTAGCCGTGGTGGAAGGGGCGACACCAGCGGATGCCTGCAACTTCTGGGAGGCTTCACAAGGTGGGGTGTGTGAGGGGGCACGAGATAATGCTGCTAGTAATGCTGAGGCATTGGCGGACCCCTTGCGTTCCCCTTCTTCGTATCCGGCCGCCGTGGGGGTGCCGTATAATGTGGGGCATATCAGCTAGGAGGGCTATTTTAGCAGGACCATTTGTACAAACCGTTCATTGTGGCTATGCTATGTGTACTCACCCTTTCGAGGAAGGTACACCAACTATGTGGGAATTTACCAATCTGTCCATGCATTGAATAGGTTATTATTTATTTATTATTCTTACAACGTACCTTCAATTTCTCGTGTGGCTGTAGGTACCACCTGTTCGGCCACTGGTTCTGCAATAGTATTACAATGGGAAGTAGTAGTATTGGATGGGTGCCCGATGAGTGGATTGCGGGTGATAAAACTTATGTACGCTCATCGGTATCCCTGTTCAATTCCTCCTCCTCCTCCTCCTCCTCCTTGTCCTTCCTCGCCTTGCGCGTCTTCTTTCCGCTGCTGGGAGCCACTGTGGCATGTTAATAATAGTTGCATTACCTAAACAATGGAGACAACGAACCGGCGTTTCCCTTTCTCCCCTTGGTCCTCTTCGAGGTTGGCCCTCTCTCTGAAATACCGAATCTGGGATTAGCCAGGGAATCTTAGAAGATTTATAGAGCATTGCGCACCATCCTCGATATCGACGGAGAAGCCTAACGTCCCCGCGGCGAGATCTGCCAGGGTTTGCCAGTCATTCACAGGCACCCTCCGGGGATCAAAGTCGTATGCGGACCCCGACCAGACGGGATCCTTTGGAATCCCAAGAAGAACTAGACTGGAGTTCTTTGTTGGGGATGTAAG